>JASGAT010382862.1:0-28086 GCA_030220025.1 Chelon auratus
AGAACACCTTTGAGATGAATTAGAGTGAAGACTGCGAGCCAGGCCTACTGGTCCAACATCAATATCTGACCTCACAAATGGAAGAATGGTCAAAACGTCCCATAAACACACTCCTAAACCTTGTGGAAAGCCTTCCTAGAAGAGTTCAAGCTGTTCTAGCTGTAAACGGTGGGCTGACGTCATATTAAACCCTATGGATTAAGAATGGGACGTCACTTAAGTTCATATGTGTCTAAAGGAAGCGAATACTTTTGGCGATATAGTGTATGTGTGTGTGGTAGTGTTTAGGGGGTGGAGTCACGTTAAGACCCCGCCCCATGCCTCAGCTCCAACTGTGAAACTAACACAATAAACTAACCAGCTGTTTTTGTTTTTATCATCACATTGTTTTTTTTCCACTGTCTCTGTTTACGTCCATCTTATTTCCTGTTGTGGAGTTCGCAGGACTTCTGACTTGATGATCTTCTTCTTCTTCTTCTTCAGGTGCTCCTCTTTGTCTTTTCCATTCTGAGGAAGGTTGCGTGGGACTATGGCCGCCTGGCGCTGGTCACCGACGCCGACAGGTAAATTAAGGTTTGAACTCTGGTCACTGTTCCTAAAACATTTGTGTTTTTCCTTTGTCTCACTACTGCCCCCTGAGGCCGGAGGACAGAAATGTACACACAGTCCCCTCTAACTTTTACTTCCTAACAGATGTTCTTGTTTATAAAGCGACGGAGTTTGACTTCCTGTCTGTGACTCCGCCCCCTTTTTACATCAATTTTCCTTCTGTTTTTCGTCCTGAAGACTGAAGAAGCGTTTCAGCGACCTGGAGGAGCGGGAATAGTACGTCGCTGCCTCCGTGTTGGTGTGCTAACGTCTTCCTCTGGTTTCATTAACAGGGTTCAGCTTTCTGATTGCTGCACTAATGTCTGTGTGTGCAGGTGGAAGGTTATTAGTGCCACACTCGTTTGTGTAGCACAATCTTTAAAGCTAATGCTAACAGGGCTGACAGCAGTGGCACTAATCACTTCCATACAACATTAACACTGTGTGTTTTACAGTGTCTTTGTCTCACTCTTTGTGGGTGCTAATGCTAATGCTAACAGGCGTGATGCTAACACTTCTCTCCGTTTGTAACGACCTCAGCCGAAGACGAGACCGAGATAACTATGAGCCGGTGAAAAGGTAACGGGCTGCTCATGTTGGTTGTCGAATCTGTGACGTGCTAGCTAGCTAGCGAGTAAGCTAACTCAGGATGGATGTGTTTAGGCGTCTCCAGCTGTGACGGTAGGAAGCTTCACATCTGGAAACACCCCAGAGGTTTTCAGATCACAGCTCAGTCCGTGTTTGTGTTCCCATTAGCGCCGTCTGTGTCCAACTCTGGAGTCCGGTCAGAGGTCAAAGGTCAGAGCGGCTACATACTAACGGCTAGCTAACTCCTTCCTTCCTGTCTGTGTCCACAGCGTTGCCTCGGCGATGCACTCGGAAACGCCGGACCGCTACGAACGCCTCACCTCCGTGTCCAGCTCTGTCGACTTCGACCAGAGAGACAACGTAAGCTTCATCACATCTACTGAAAATAGGATAGTAGAAGAAGAGGTAGTTTTCCTCCATCTTTGCTTCCAAACCTTAATTGTTTCAGTAGAAGAAGATGTCGTGGATCAACCAGAGAGAACCCAGCAGATTAACTGTCGGTTCTATTCAGATTGTTAGAGGAACACCAGAGTCCTTAATGTGTAGTTTTGTGTAGTTTGTGTAGTTTTGTGTAGTCGTGCAGTGAAAGTGGAGCTCAGCTGGTTCCTTTTCGCTTTAATCTGTTGATCATAATCCAGTTTAACGGCAGCAGCTCAGAGCAGGTCATCCTGAGACCACCAGTCACCGTCCGAAGCTCCGCCGACTCATTCTTTGATCAGTTTAATTCTTCATCTGCAGCTCTGACTCAGGTTTTTCTTCTTCATCTCTTTTTTTTTTCAGGGCTTCTGCTCGTGGCTGACGGCCATTTTCAGAATAAAGTGAGTATTGACTGTTGTTTCACATTAAAACTGGAGACGCTGCTATGTCCCACTGTTATTAGAGACTGTGAACTCACCACAGACGCATATTTGTCCCGCTGTTATTAGTCAGTGCACTGACCACAGGCGCTCATTTGTCCTACTGTTATTAGAGACAGTGAACTCACCACAGACGCTTATTTGTTCCACTGTTATTAGTCAGTGAACTCAACACAGACGCTTATTTGTCCTGCTGTTATTAGAGTCAGTGAACTAGCCACAGATGCTTATTTGTTCCGCTGTTATTAGAGTCGGCGAACTCACCACAGACGCTTTTTAGTCCCGCTATTATTAGTCAGTGAACTCACCACAGGCACTGATTTATCCCGCTGTTATTGAAGTCAGCGAACTCACCGCAGACACTTATTTGTCCGGCTGTTATTAGAGTCAGCGAACTCACCGCAGACGCTGATTTTTTCCGCTGTTATTAGTCAGTGAACTCACCACAGGAGCTGATTTGTTCCGCTGTTATTAGAGTCAGTGAACTAGCCACAGACGCTTATTTGTCTCTAATCTGCAGGGACGAGGAGATCAGGGAGAAGTGTGGCGAGGACGCTGTCCACTATTTGTCCTTCCAGCGTCACATCATCGGGCTGCTGGTCGTGGTCGGCGTCCTCTCGGTGGGCATCGTCCTGCCCATTAACTTCTCTGGAGACCTGCTGGGTAAGAGCTGCTGCCGGTTTGATGCCGAGGGTTGAACCGCTGATCTCTGGTCTCACGTTGTCGTCTTGTGTCTGGTTGTAGTCAGAATTATCAGTAAAGACGCTTTCCTCAGCCAAGGAGTTCCTGGACCTCCGTCCAGAGAAGGTAACACCTGTAGACCTGTGATTGGCTGACTGGTGTCTGATGGTAGAACAGTGGTGGTGTAGTGGAGTCAGTAGAGGACAAGATTGAAGAGAGTATAAGAGACATAAGACACAAAGAGACGACTACTAAGAAATGACTTTAAAGAGACATGAGACAACTACAAAAAGACACCAACATCCGCTCTATAACAGGCAGAACGCTCCGTGGTGGTAAACCACCAGACGTAGGACCTTCTGATGGACGTCCAGTCTTCAGTCATCTTGGCCAATCAGGACGCTCACTGTGTTTAGATGTTGTAGCAGCAGCTTGTCGTTTAGTGTCCACCTGTCTCTATGAGGACGATTCAGAGACCCCTTCAGGACAACGTCCAAGCTGAAGGATCTGTTCAGTAGATTCATGTCGTTGTTAAACTCTGAATGTGTCGTAGTGAGACGATCAGGACGTGTTGTTTTTGTTTTATATATTTTATACTTTAGTGAAGAGTCTCCCGCGAGGCTCAGTCTGAACAGCAGATGAAGTTCCCTGATGAATTCTTGTTTCTTCCAGAAAACAACGCCTACAGCTTTGGACGCACGACAATAGCTAACCTGAAGTCTGGGTGAGTCCACGAGAAGAGGATCATCAGAAAATGTTAGCCTAGCTTAGCACAAAGACTGAAAACAGGGGAAACTGTTAGCTTAGCTTAGCACAAATACAGAAACTGTTGCTGTTGTAGCTGTAGCTGGTTTTGGAGATATTCTGATTTAAATAGAAATATATATTTGTCTTCTGCAGAACGAACTTGTTGTGGCTTCATACGACGTTTGCCTTCATGTATCTGCTCCTGACCGTCTACAGCATGAGGAGACATACATCTAAGATGCACTACAAAGAGGACGACCTGGTAAGACAACAGATCTGGGACCAGACCAGAACCTGGTCCAGTCTTGGGTCTGTAAATACTCAGGAGTTGACGGGAGTTGTGTTGTCTTGCAGGTGAAACGCACTTTATTCATTAACGGCATCTCTAAATACGCTGAGGAGAGTCAGATCAAGCAACACTTTGAGTAAGTTCCCGGTCTTGTGCGGACGTTTGAAGAACATTTGTTCCAGGCTTCAGACTGACGTAGAGGTTCCTCTCGTTTTCAGACAGGCGTACGAGAACTGCACCGTTCTGGAGGCTCGGATCTGCTACAACGTGGCCAGACTCATGGCTCTGAATGCTGAGAGGTACGAGAACAAACCTCCTGAGATCCAGTCAGATCGCATCTTCAGTATCGTAGCCGTCTGAACGTCTGGACTTTGTGTTTGCAGGAAGAAGACGGAGCGCAGTAAGAAGTTCTTCACTGACCTGATGGCGAAGGAACACGTTCCCACTATGATCAACCCCAAACCCTGTGGACACCTATGCTGCTGCGCCATCACCGGCTGCGAGGAGGTGACGATAATACCGAGCGCTAATGAGCTAATACCAAGTGCTAATGAGTCTAAAGCCGTGTTCCACTTAGACTTCAAAAACTATAATTAACATCTTTAACTACTAGCTGGAGTTTCTGTCACATATTTCACAAGCTTGTTAAATGTTAGCATGCTGAATATTAACATGTTTGATGTTAGTGTGTTAACTGTTAGCATGTGTGTCCTGCAGGAGGAGGCGGTTAGCTACTACACTAAGAGGGAGGCCAAGCTTAAGGAGGAGTACAGGAAGGAGAAGGAGAAGGTCCACACCAAACCGCTGGGCATGGCCTTCGTCACCTTCCAGAATGAGGCCATGACAGCCATGTAAGACCTGTCTTGACTGCACCCCTTTCTCTAGCTCCACCCACCCCGTCCTTCATCATATTCTCTAAAACTTTTACTTTGACTGACATTCTGCTCCTTCCTTTGACCACACCCCTTAACTACCTGATCCATAGACAGTATAAATATGGACGGCAGAACTGCTCCTCTATTGTGAAGCCAAAGCAAGTAGCACTCCCCCTGGTGGCTAGCTGCAGTATAGGTTATAAGCTCCGCCCCTCCATATCAGTGGGCGGGGCTTGTGCCCAAATAATAATTTCGAGGATGGATTCTGTTAGTTTAAGTAGTTAATATAATGTTGTTGAATGTTCAAGTGTCATATTTTTGGATCAGTTTCTCTGTAGTTAGTTATTTGACACTATAGAAACGGGATGCGACATGATGGCGACCATTAGTTGCCATGCCAACCGCCTCTTAAACTGGCCCGTGGGACCCTGAGAGTTGTAAAAAACAAACAAAAAAAAAAAAATATTAAGTCCAGTGTATAATCCAACGTTTCCTTGTAACTGGTGGAGGTAGAGAAGAGCGTAGTATTAATTAAACAAAGACATTAGTGAGTCTGGACGAAGTGTGGGAGGGGCATCAATATCACGGCTCCATGTGGCTCCGCCCTCGGACTGTACTGATCAGACTCTGGCTCCAAACTCAAGATGGCGCCGCCCGTATCCCCGGGAAAATAGCTTCAGTTTGGCCAATGAGGGGAAGTGGAGACGTGTTGTCCATATTTATATACAGTCTATGACCTGACTCCACCCCCTAACTACCCGACCCCACTCCTTAACAACCTGAGTCCACTGCTTAATTATCTGACTCCACCTACAACCTGACTCCACCTCCAAACTGTCTGACTCCACCTCATAACTGCCTGACTCCTCCCCCTCTGTCCACAGCATTCTCAAGGACTTCAACGCCTGCCAGGTTCAGGGTTGTCGATGTCGCCAGGAGCCTCGTTCCTCTCAGTTCAGCGAAGTTCTTCACGTTTACAACTGGAGTGTTTCTTACGCGCCCGACCCGCAGAACGTCCGCTGGTATGTCCACAGGCTCCGCCCACCCGAGCCCACCCCGCCAAAGAGGTCAAACGCACCCTTAGAGATCAGCTGATGATGTTGTTTTCTCCTTCCTGCAGGGAGCACCTGTCGCTGGGCGGGATCTCCTGGTGGATTCGATGCTTCATCATCAACTGCATCCTCTTCATCTTGCTCTTCTTCCTCACCACTCCTGCCATCATCATCTCCACCATGGACAAGTTCAACGTCACCAAGCCTGTCGAGTATCTCAACGTAAGAACAGAGCCGTCGTCTTTCCGTCTCATTGACCAAGAATTCGGCCCATCTTCTTTCTGATGATCCTTCTGCTCTTTCTCTTTCTCTCTCGGTTCTTTTGGACAGAATCCCATCGTCACTCAGTTTTTCCCCACTCTGCTGCTCTGGGCTTTCTCTGCTCTGCTGCCCACCATTGTCTACTACTCTGCCTTCTTTGAGGCTCACTGGACCAGGTACTGCTGCTTCCTCCGCTCCCTGTCACTAACGCTAGCATGCAGCTGGTTAACATTTACAAGGCAACCAGAAGTCTCAAGGCAGACCCAAGCAGGTGGTTAAGTTTAGTCTCAAGTTGTTTACGTCAAGACCGAGTCTCAAGTTGGCAAAAAGAAGTCGAAGTCAAGACAGATGGTTACGGAACTGAACATCAAAACGAGTCCAGTTTTAAGTCGTCTCATATTTGACCCTGGACGACTGCGTTTCTCATGTTTGACCCAATGCACCTGCTCCAAACCTATTTTACACCTGTCTTACCTCTTGATTTACACCTGAATTGCCACGTCTGACCTCTTTATTTGCCCCTCCATTGTGCCTGCCCGGGTTTCTGCAGGTCTGGAGAAAACCGGACGACAATGCACAAATGTTACACCTTCCTGATCTTCATGGTGCTCTTGCTGCCATCTCTCGGACTCAGCAGGTAATAAACCCATCGACCCCTGGGTGACCTCTGACCTTTGACCTCTGACGTCTATGTTTACGCGTCTTCTCTGCGTTTTCCAGTCTGGATGTCTTCTTCCGCTGGCTGTTTGATAAGAAGTTCTTGGCTGATGCCACAGTCAGATTTGAGTAAGTCACAACTAAATCAAACCTAAACACGATGTTGTTAAACCTGACCTAACAAACTTTGATGCTTCGTGTTGCCTTCAGGTGCGTCTTCCTGCCGGATAACGGAGCATTCTTTGTCAACTACGTCATCGCCTCGGCTTTCATCGGGAACGCCATGGACCTGCTGAGGATCCCCGGTCTGCTCATGTACATGATCCGGCTCTGCCTGGCTCGCTCCGCCGCCGACCGCCGCAACGTAAAGAGGGTGAGGACTAACAGCAACTCATAATTCTGACATTTCAGCCTGTAGGGGGCGCTGTTCGGACGCTAATGCTCTCTTTGGGTCTTCCAGCATCAGGCCTACGAGTTCCAGTTCGGAGCGGCGTACGCCTGGATGATGAACGTATTCACGGTCGTGATGGCCTACAGCATCACCTGCCCCATCATCGTCCCCTTTGGTCAGTCACCGCTCCACAGTAGAGCTAGGTGTTGGCCTGTTGATTAGCTTAGCTCAGCTTAGCCTAGGTTAGCTGTTAAATGTCGCAGGTCATGTCTCACGTTTAAAGTAGGTCGACACAAAACCAGGTCGAGTCCAGATGAGTTGAGTCAAGTCAAACCAAGGTCCAGTCTGGAGTCCGGTCTAACCAGGTATGTTCTGATTACCTGTCTCCTGCAGGCCTGATGTACATGCTGCTCAAACACCTGGTGGACAGGTACAACATGTACTACGCCTATCTGCCCTCTAAGCTGGACAAGAAGATCCACTCCGGTGCCGTCACCCAGGTGGTGGCTGCTCCCATCCTCTGCCTCTTCTGGCTGCTCTTCTTCTCCACCGTACGCACAGGTGAGCCCCGCCCCCCTGCTGCTGGGCCGACCAATGAAACACCTGATACGCATTTACTCATTTAGCACAAGACAGGTTCACATCTGATAATCGGTTTGTTTGTTGTTGGTGGGAAAATTAAATCTGATCTGGAGTCAGAGCTGTGATTTCTGGATGGATTTAACATGTGTCTGAATGCTAACTGATGCTAAATGCTAATGCACTACCAGGCTTCGAGACGCCAACCTCCATGTTCACTTTGGTGGTGCTGATTGTCACAATCGTGGTCTGTCTGTCGCACGTCTGCTTCGGACACTTCAAGTACCTCAGCGCTCACAACTACAAGGTAACGTTGGTTCAAGGCCCAACAGTCAGTCGACCCAAATCGTGCAGTTTAATCAGCTGTCCCACTGTTTGTGTCTCTGTCTCAGATCGACACCAAGGAGAACGACGTGGACGCCGTTGAGAACGGACGTCCAGCTCGTCCCTCGTCTTCCCCGACCACAAAATCTCAGGTGAGTTATCTTCTAATTATTAGCTACATGCAGTTGCCAACAAACTAGCTTAAGAGGAGTTGGCTAGCTAACAAGCTAGCTAGAGAAGAGTTTGTTAGCTGTTTAGGCGCTTTAATTTAGGAATAGTAAACTAAATTCTCCAGACACAGTTGAGTCAGTAACTAAATAACTGCTCGTAACCTGGTTATGGTTCTGTTTGGTCCGTCAGCAGCAGCAGCAGCAGCAGCAGCAGATGTACATTGCCCAGGTTCTCCAGGACCCAAACTCAGACGAGCCGGGCGGTGGCAGCGGCGAAGAGGACCGGGGGTCGTCCCAGGACGAGGAGATGCTGAACGGAGGGAACAGCATCAACGAGGCGGATTTCCAGTCAGGGGAGGACAGTCTGATCGCTAACGAGGTCCACCAGTAGCTGGGGTGGAGCTAGAGGGAGGGGGCGGAGCTAGTTGAAGGCCACACCCACACAACAGTTAAACATAGGAGTTGACTGAATCGTTCACTCAAACACCCGCACAGCAGACCGCCACGGTTAGCTCCGCCTCCTCTCAGCTTGAAGACTTGACCCTGACTCAAGACGCCGGCGCTGGGTCGCCAACATCCTCCAGTCCTGGACGCCCGTGGGAGCTTGACGGACATCAGACTGTCTCCACGGGACGTCTCTGTACATAACCACAAAGCCAAAAGTTTTTTCCTGGGGTGGGGGCACAGGGTTGAAATATTTGTGCCTGGGCTGGATTCTGTTTGTTTGCACTCGTGTCTTGACTCCTGATCCACCGCCAGTCACAGGGACTCAACCCGCCCAGGGTTCAAACGCTTCAACACTTTCTGGACACTGGGGTCTCTGGTAGCGGAGCGCTAAACAACCGTCAAACCGCCAGTTCCTGTAGTCGTAGACGCTTCGCTGACGCAGACGCTCCTCAGTCCCTCCGCCCTGTCGGCTTCTTCCCTCCTTCGTTCTGTGGATCTGGCCGCTACCTTCAACTCATCGCCAGGAGCTTCTGTTGTTTTTGACCCGCCAAGCTTTAGCTGCACGATATAAAAGCGCCGTCTGGATTAACGACTCCACCGCGTGTGCTGCCCGCTGGACGTTTCCATCCCAATCCCGGCAGCACGTCCTCCAGACGAGTGTCTTCAGCGTTGTCTCTCCGGCTGGACGTCCCAACGACGCGGGGGTGGCTTCTTCTCTGGTTTTGATTTCACCCAGACTACCTTAACTTGTGAATACCTGACTAAGGGAACGGGGACGTCTGTGTCTGTGTAGGTTTAGCAATCAGAACTATTTTCATTCATGGACGAACTTTGTGAACACTCTTTCAGCAGCCGAGGAGTTTGATGTTGGGTAGACGAGAAGAGCGGCGCTTTTCTTCCAGACCGTCTACCCTCAGGACTCTCAAGGGAAATGTAATCTGTTGAGTGTGTGTGTGTGTGCGCGCGTGTGTGTGTTATTACTGCATCATGAAGGTTCGACCAGAAACCTTCACAAATAACGACTGAAGAGAGCATCACGTTTTCGCCTCCTCTACTGCATTCATGCTGTAGCTCCAGGATGTGTTAGCGTAGCTTAGCACGAACACAGCTTCCAGATGTGTTAGCACGAAACGTGGATCCAGAATGTGTTAGCGTAGCTTAGCATGAAAACGGCCCCAGGATGTGTTTAGGATAACTTAGCACGAACACAGCTCCAGGATGTGATAGCATAGCTTAGCAGAAATATGGCTCCGGGATATGATTAGCAATAGCTTAGCACAAACACAACTCCACGTCATGTATACTCTGATGAGCCACAGCATTATGACCACCTGCCTGACATCCAGATTTCAACTCTTTGGTAACTCAGATTTGTTCCAGTCACGACCTTCTTTAGTAAAACATCGTAACTAGCACTAGCTTGCGGTTATTAACAGTTCTTTTACAAGCTACAGGAGTCCGTTAGCTAGCCCTGCAGCTAGCTGCTACAACAATTTGTTTCTAGAACATTTTTAAAAATGACAAAAGTTGTTTTTTGTTTCTCGTGGTGGAGCTATGCTAAACTAGCTTTCAGTCTTTGTGCTATGCTAAGCCGAATGCTTCCTGGACAGCTGCAGCTTTAATGCAGATTATTTTCCCATGGTCCTCTTGGTGTGGAGGACATGTTGTTCTGATTGGGGGGTTTTGGAGGGAAGATGGTGGCAGCTACTCCGTCCTCCAGTTACTTTTCATCGGTTCATCGGTTTGTTATGATCTTCCTTATCTTCAAACTGTTTTGTTTTTTGTTTTTTTTTGTTGTTTTTTTTTAAAACAGTGAACGCTGCAGATTCATCAGAAGTCATGAAACACTGACTCTGTAAAAAGCAGCTTCTGATTCCTGGCTCGCAAACATTCACATCTTTCCGTCAGACTCCTTTTAAAACAATAAGGGTCTTAAAATATGTACATGATGCTAACAGACTGAGGCTAACGCTAACAGGTCACGAGCAACTGCCTGAATTGAGCTAGCTAGGCTAATGTTTAGAAGCATGACGAGGACAAATATATGGTCAGACTGTTATTTCTGTTTAGCTCACATCTGTTCAGAAGGTTATGAAATGGAATCCGTTAATGAGTATGAGACACAGTTGCTAACGTTAGCCTGATAGCACCCACCTCACTGACTTAGTTAGCTAATGATATGCTACCTCTTAGCCTGTAGACGTTTTACCTGGTTACTACTGTAGCTAGTTAGCCGAACATTAATAGTTACTCCATTCCTTCACTCGTCTTTGAGGTTTTTGGTAAAACCGAGAGCCTCTTAACTTAACGAGCCTTTTTTCAGTTGTTCGTAACAAGACCTGGACTTGAGATCGCCTGATACTTTAAGGTCATGCGTTACAGGAAGAAACTCTGCCCTCTAGTGGACAAAGTAATGAATCAAACCAGTTACACGTTAAAGTTCTGATTCTGCATTTGTGGCTAAATGCAGCTACAACGTTGAATCGTAAACGTAGCTTAGCTCTTTGTGCACCTGTTTGTCTGGTGCTGCCCCCAAGTGGACGAACTAGAATTAGTGTAAACACTGGCGCTGATGCAGCAGTAGCTTCTCCACATTTAAATGACGACGACGATGGAATAGTCTCAGGTTGTTTTTCTTTTCCTAAATAATGTTTACATCAGTTTGTGTTGCTTTTTTTGTAGTTTTGTTCTGCCGTGTGTGTGAGTGTGTGTGTGTGTGTGTGTGTGTGAGTGTGTGAGTGTGATGGACACGGAGCTGGACTATGAAAGCTGTAGCCTCCAGGACGTCGTGTCTCTCGGGGGCTACACGCTGGAGAACCTGCAGCGTCCGTGTCCTGGTGTTTCACTTCCTGTCGTGGTCGTATGCACGTGATGAAGAACCTGAAGAAGAACCTGAAGGTCTGGACCTGCTCCCAACCCAACGCCACGGTTCCTCTGATCCTGGACCGGACCGCCTCAGGTCACGTGAGAGCCAGAGCAGGGTCAGAGGTCACGGGGTCGGAGGTTGAGAGCGGCCCAGCGAAGAGTCTGTGTGATATTTTTGTATCTGAAGTATTTGATACCGAACACGTGTTACAGAAATGTTGCTAGCTGCGAGGACGCTGGTGTAACTTGAAGGTCTTTAATAATCCGCCGCTGCTTTTTGCTTTTCTCCGTTTTCTAACTTGTTCAATGTGAAAAGAAGAATGTGAACGGAAGAGTGAAACCAAGCCTTGGCTGAAAGCTGCTGAAGAAAAGTGTAAATATCCATCGACCCGCGGCGTGGACTCATTCCTGCTTTTAATTTATTGCTGTGACTGTGGCTATTTATTTTTACTCTGCGTATGTACAGTGAAACATTCGTCCTATTTATGTTACTTGATCAATAAAATCAGCTTCATCTGTCACGCTGTCGTCTTTGTGTTTGTGGACTCGTCTGAAATATCAATTAAAAGGTTAAACAATATTAGTTGAAATTATTACAGAAAATAATTTAATATTTGATTTGAGATGTTTAATTCAGAGTCAGAGGCAGAATTATGATTTAAATGTAAAATAAACATTTATATTAATATATTTAACAATAATTATATATACATATTAGTTAATTACATATTTGAAATATTAATTAAAGACAGAAACACCAACAGTTTGATATATTAACAACAACAAGCTGCTGTAGCAGCATCACTGTCTGAGTCCTGGTTCTCACCACCTGGTGGCGGTGCTGCATCATTGTTTCTCTAATAAACCTCCAGAAGAAGAAGAAGAAGAAGAAGAAGAAGAAGAAGAAGAATCGTCTCTTATTATCCAGCGAAGAAGAAGAAGCAGCAGCACCAGCCCCGCAGCCAGTTAGCAGCTGGCTAACGTGAAGCTAACGCTAACGGGATGTCTATAGCCTCTAAAGTGGTCCTGGGAGTGTCTGTGGTTCTGACCGTTAGCACCGTGGCTGGTGTCCACCTCAAACAGACCTGGGACAGAGAGGTACACTGCTCCGGACCGAACCGGTCCAACGGTAGCACAGCTAAAAGCCAGGCTAACAGCTAGCCCTGTTACTTAATTGTTAGCAGAGGAGAGGTCACAGAACGTTATCGGTGTTTTTTTTTTTTTCTTTTTTTTTTTTTAAATNGGTCAGCTGGAATCTGATAATGTTTACCGGATAAACGGTTCAACTTAATTAAATTAACGTTTTTTTTAGCTGCAAAAAAATATAAACAAACCGTTCGTTCCGTTCATCACGCTGACAGCGAATAACCACTTCCGGTGTCGCTTTTCAAAATAGAGGCGTAAAATGAGAAACTTCTAAAGTTGTTGATGTGTGAAAGGCTGCAGGTTAAAGGTCAGCTTCCATATTAAATATTTAGTTTGTCATTACGCGAATTAACGTCAGACTGAGGAGAAAGATAATAATTAAAATCCCCTCTTCAGCGCTTTGTGTAGCTTTATTTTGAAGGTCACTCTAGGAACAGGACGTTATCTGCTTCCTGGTGTGTGTGGCTTTACTTTGAGTGTCTCCAGTGAGAGGACAGGACAGTCAAAGAGAGACAAAGTCCTGCTGGTTTAAGAACTGATTAAACACCTTCTTCTTTTACTCCTCCTGCTCTGCAGCGTCTCCACCAGGGTGTAGTTCGAGACCTGGAGCGCCTGGAGAAAAAGAAGGAGAACCTGAGGCTGCTGGAGGAGCAGAGGGTCCTGACCATACAACTGGAGAAGGAGAGACAGCTCAGAGAGGCGCAACCCCGCCCACAGGACACCTGAGACAGGTAAACACCATGATACACAACCTTTAATATGAGCGCGGTTATAGCTAGACCAGGAAGTACTGGGTTGACGCAACCTGTCCAGATGTGTGCTAGCGTTACTTGTCCAGGTGTGTACTAGCGTTACTTGTCCAGGTGTGTACTAGTGTTACCGTTCCAGGTGTGTAGGTCCCGTGATGGACAGCAGCAGTGAGCCGCTGGCGGGGGCTGAGGACGAAGCGGCCTGTACGTCGGCGTGTACGTCGGCCTCTGAGGGTCTGGAGGAGGGGGAGGTGGAGGGGGAGACCCTGCTGATCGTGGAGTCGGAGGACCAGGGCTCGGTGGACCTGTCACATGATCAGAGTGGAGACTCTCTGACCAGTGACGTGGGTGAGGAGGGCGATGGAGGCTGGACCTGCGACGACATGTCCTTCTACTGTGACCGCTGCCACAAGTGGATCCCTGCAGGTGAGCCAGCCGATCAGTGACTGAAACCCGATGGTCACCTGTCCACCTGTAGAGCGGTGACTTTAACCAGGTGTCGCTCCTCTTCAGCTCAGCTCCGCGGTGAACAGCCCAGCTACCTGAAAGGAGACAACTTCTTCAAATTCATCTGCTGTGACTGCTCCGAGGACGGGAAGGAGAGTTTCGAGAGGATGAGGCTCACCTGGCAGCAGGTAGGAACTGACCTTAGCAACACTCAGACTCCAAGCTTCAGGGTGAACCAGGTGTCTGCTGTGTCAGGTGGTGATGCTGGCCATGTACAACCTGTCCCTGGAGGGGACGGGCCGCCAGGGCTACTTCAGGTGGAAAGAGGACATCTGTGCTTTCATTGGCCGACACTGGAACTTCCTGCTGGGGACGAGGAAGAAGACGTCGACGTGGTGGAGCACGGTGGCCGGATGCCTGTCCGTCGGCAGTCCCACCTTCTTCCGCTCTGGGGCACAGGAGTTTGGAGAGCCGGGCTGGTGGAAGCTGGTCCAGAACAGACCTCCCACCCTGAGGCCAGAAGTGGACAAGTCCACCACCAGGACCAAAGGTAAACTGCAGTCAGACAGGAGTCTCACAGTCTTCTAGTCTCTGGTCCAGTCTCTGGTCCGGTCTATGTTTCTGGTCCAGTCTATGGTCCAGTCTATGGTTCTGGTCCGGTCTATGGTTCTGGTCCAGTCTATGGTCCAGTCTATGGTTCTGGTCCAGTCTATGGTTCTGATCCAGTCACTGGTCCAGTCTGTGGTTCTGGTCCAGTCTCTGGTCCAGTCTATGGTTTTGGTCCAGTCTATGGTTCTGGTCCAGTCTATTGTTCTGGTCCAGTCTCTGGTCCAATCTTTGGTCCAGTCTCTGGTCCAGTCTCTGGTCCAGTCTATGGTTTTGGTCCAGTCTCTGGTCCAGTCTATGGTTCTGGTCCAGTCTCTGGTCCAGTCTATGGTTTTGGTCCAGTCTCTGGTTCAGTCTATGGTTTTGGTCCAGTCTTTGGTCCAGTCTCTGGTCCAGTCTATGGTCCAGTCTATGGTTTTGGTCCAGTCTCTGGTCCAGTCTATGGTCCAGTCTATGGTTTTGGTCCAGTCTATGGTCCAGTCTATGGTTTTGGTCCAGTCTACGGTTCTGATCCAGTCTCTGCTCCAGTCTATGGTTTTGGTCCAGTCTCTGGTCCAGTCTCTGGTTCAGTCTCTGGTTCAGTCTCTGGTCCAGTCTGTGGTCTCTGGTCCAGTCTGTAATCTCCAGTCCAGTCTCTGGTCTCTAGTCCTAGCATCCAGGTGAAGTCTCAGTCGACTCAGTGTTGTTTTTCCGCAGCCTTCAAACCGGCCGTGGACCCGATCATCACCGTGGAGGGTCTGAGGAAACGAGGAGCCAGGAACCCGGTGGAGAACGCCATGCAGTTGAAGGAGAACCGCTCCCGCACCCAGGAAGCCAAAGACATCCGACGGGCTCAGAAGGAGGCGGCGGGAGGCTACGCTGACCGCAGCACCTCTTCCACGCCCGTCAAACTGGCCGGAGGTCGTGGCGGGAGCATCGGGCGCCGCCCTGATCTAGTCCTGGAGAAAGGGGAGGTCATTGATTTCTCGTCCCTTAGCTCCTCAGACCGAACACCACTCACCAGCCCGTCTCCGTCTCCATCACCTGACTTCTCCGCCCCGGGAACTCCGGCTTCTCATTCTGCCACACCCAGCCTGCTGTCGGAGGCCGACCTCATACCCGATGCCATGCCGCCACAGGCGCTGTTCCACGGTGAGTTGACCCCTGACTGGTCCAGCTGTTGTTCAGTCGTGAGGTGAATGCTGATGCCGTGTCCTCTGTTTCCAGATGACGAGGAGATGGAGACGGAGGGGATGATCGACCCGGGGATGGAGTACATCCCTCCTGCCAGCTCCAGCCTCGTTGCCCGGAAGAAGCTCCGCCCAGCGCCGTCTCACATCAAACATGAAGCGGAGAGCGAAGACGACGAAGGCCGTGAAGATGACTTTGAAGAGCCCGTTGGACGGAGTGATGGTCCACCTCTGTCCACCGGGGGGGTTGTTGGCGCCAGTGGACCCGAGCGGAGGAGGATACCACATCCTGAGAAAACAGATGGAGCCGCCAGCGTCTCCAAAAGTCCTCGCTACGCCCTCCTGAGTCTGTATGAGGAGAGGATGCTGCTGCGGCGTCTGGACTCCTGCCCGTTAGCTTTAGCCGTCACCCCCCCGGCTAAACGCCTCCACAGGAAGCTGCTGGTCCGCCAGGCGAAGCGCCAAAGAGGGCTTCCCCTTCTGGACATTGACCGAGCGGTCAGCGCCACCCTCAGTTTGGTGGGAGGTATTTACGGTGCCCAGGAGGCGGGGACGCTGATGGTGGGCGGAGTCAAACGGAAGTACTGCACCAGCAGTCAGGAGCTTCGCATCCTTGATCGCTTCCAGGTACTTCCTCCTCCAGCTTCCTCTGACGTTATAAAGTCTCAGGTTCAAAGTCTTTGGTCCCTGTTGATCAGCTTTGACTCTAGAACGGTTCCTCTCATCTGGACTGACTCTTGTCTCTGACCCTCTGATGTTTGTTCAGACCAATATTTCCAGTAGAAGAGGCGTCCAGCTTCGCCCCGTCTCCTTCTGGCATCGATTGATGGGAGCTGAAGGAAGTTTGGACCAGAGCATCAAGAGCCCCTACACCGCCCGAATCCTGAAGCCCTACATCAGGTAAAGATGTCCTCAGACCTGCTGCTAGTCCAGGTCCTAGAACAGGTTTTAGACCAGGTTCTAGTCCAGTCTCTACCTTTTGTTGTCCTTCAGGAGGGACTACGAGAGTCGTCCGGTGAAGATGCGGTTGTTGGCTGAGATCAGAGCGTACCCTCACAGGAAGGATCCTGACTGGGTCCCTGAACCCGACGCCTCCATAGACTACTGCTACGTTCGCCCAAACCACATCCCCTCTGTCAACGCCATGTGTCACGACAGCTTCTGGCCAGGTAGGACAGTCTCATCGTCCTCTGTAGCTGCCGCCGTCGTCCTCCAGGAATTAACCGTCCATGTTTGGTCCTTCCAGGCGTGGACCTGTCCGAGTGCCTCCAGTACCCAGACTTCAGCGTGGTCGTCCTGTATAAGAAGGTGGTGGTCGGCTTCGGTTTCATGGTTCCAGACGTGAAGTACAACGAGGCCTACATCTCCTTCCTGTTGGTCCATCCGGAGTGGAGGAGGGCCGGCATCGGCACCTTCATGATCTACCATCTGATCCAGGTGAGAGCGCCGCTCCAACTGGTGACCAGAGTGAAGGACGGCTGGAGTTATGAATTTAATGTCTCACAGGATCAGTTATGATGCAGATTACAATACTATTTAAAATATTATGACATTAAATCTCTGGTCCAGTCTCTGGTCCAGTCTCTGGTCCACTCTCTAGTCCACTCTCTGGTTCAGTCTCTAGTCCAGTCTTTGGTCCACTCTCTAGTCCACTCTCTAGTCCATTCTCTGGTCCATTCTCTGGTCCATTCTCTGGTCCAATCTCTGGTTCAGTCTCTAGTCCAGTCTTTGGTCCACTCTCTGGTCCATTCTCTGGTCCAATCTCTGGTTCAGTCTCTGGTCCAGTCTTTGGTCCACTCTCTAGTCCACTCTCTGGTCCAGTCTCTGGTCCGATCTCTGGTCCACTCTCTGGTCCAGTCTCTGGTCCGATCTCTGGTCCACTCTCTGGTCTAGTGTCTGGTCCACTCTCTGGTCCATTGTCTGGTCCACTCTCTGGTCCATTCTCTGGTCCACTCTCTGGTCCATTCTCTGGTCCACTCTCTGGTCCAGTCTCTGGTCCAGTCTCCAGTCCAGGTTCTAGTCCAGTCTTCTGCTCAATCCTCGTCACCGAAATGCGTTAATGATTTCAATAAATTGCCGTATTGTTTTGTGACCGTGGCGGTGCTGTGTTTTCAGACGTGTATGGGGAAGGACGTGACGCTGCATGTGTCGGCCAGTAACCCCGCCATGCTGCTGTACCAGAAGTTTGGCTTCAAGGTGGAGGAGTACATCCTGGACTTCTATGATAAATATTATCCCGTGGACAGCACCGAGTGTCGTCACGCCTTCTTCCTGCGACTGAGGCGCTGAGGAGTCGGTCCAGGTGTTGGAGCACAAACCTTCCAGATGTGTTTTAGGCATCAGTCTGTAAATGTCTTGAGCTTCTTCTTCTTCTTCTTTTGTCTGTTTGTTTCTGTTTTTGTTTGTGAGACATTAAAATGAAGTTCAACAGAGACGTTCATTCACACATTTGGTTTTTAGACACAAAGCTGCTTGCCGGAGGCGCTGTCGGTTTATGGATTCTCCAAGTGTATTTTATTCATTCAAGTGTTTGTTTGTCACTAATTTGAAAATTGTATCTAAAAAGAAATAAGAGCCCTGTAACTATGAAGGACAGTCACAGTATAATGCACTAGTATCCACAGTTCACTCTGACACGCTGTGTGATACCAAGCATCACAAAGCTGGAGCTAACCAGCTAGACTCAGCTGGCAGAGAAAACGTGCAACCAAAACACTGAATTTCTTACATGATCCTTTGTCTCCATCTAGTGGGCTAATGGTGATACTACAGAGAACAAACACACCACAGCCATCTTGTAGTGAAAGTTTTACACTGATAATTTTACAGGCCTTGGTTGATGGGTTTATCTGGGGAGTTAGATGTGTGAAAAACAGCCATATGGAGGAAATATCAGTAGTTTTATGGATTCTATAATGTGCACAATGGTAGAATTAGATGATGTACAGGTTAAAATAAAATGTCCAAAGGTTGAATTGTGCTTACTTTGCCTCTTGTTAGTGGGAATCAGTCGTATTTTGTGGCCAGATACCCTTTCAAGAGGTAAAAACCCAACATGTCACACTTTGGGTACTTTGGTTTTATCCAAATGTCCAAATGGAGAATCGGCCTGCTTCTATTTTTTCTAAAACCCTTTGTAGAATATGTGTGCTTGGTGGTATTTCTGTAAACTCTTGGTCCAGTTCTAGTCAGTGGGCTCTAATCGAATCTAGGAAGACATTTTAGTTCATCACTAATTAATCAGACACAATGTTACTGACACTGGGAATCATTTCTCTGAAGTTTGACCTGTCCATAGAGACCAGGGTCGTGATTATGGACCTGATAGTTTTGGAGCTAGTCCTGATTTATTTTGTCTTTTAAGTGTCAGTATTCAGCACAACAACAGGCTGCAGTAGAAAAATCATTTTTTAATTCCCGCAAAGCAATTTCCCTTGTGGATCAATAAAGTTTATCAAAGTCTAAGTCTAAAGATAAAACTAGAAACGTCTGAAACAATAATATTTAACATTTAGTGACGTCCACAGTCAGAACACGTCCAGGTTCAGTTTGACTTTTCCCAGTTTGTCCAGTAGGTCGTGCCCGGTCTGAGCAGCCAGGAGGGACACCATGCTGCTGCAGCCGGAGCTCAGCGCCACGTCGTACGCCGTCTGACCGGCGCCATTCCTCCGCCTCACGCTGGCCTTACACCTGAAACCAGGAAGACATCAGCAGGTGGGAGGAGCTATCGACAGGACACGACGAAGCAAAGAATTAACTAACTAGGTTGAGCTACTGTTAGCTCGGTGGCTATGAAGAGCTATCATTAGCTGGTACGCTAGGAGGAGCTACAACGCTGATCAGTTGGTCTATACTTCATTCGTTCTTCATGTTGTTGGAGAAATATTTGTGAAAAACAGATCAGGATGGACCAGACCAAACTAGACAAACACCCGACCGTCGGTTTGTTGTGTATCTGTGAGGTTTTATCCAGGTGAGTCCTACCTGAGCAGGACCTCCGCACTCTTCAGACCTTCAGAGCCCAGAGCTGCAGCTTCATGCAGAGCTGTGTTCTTCATCCTGAGGAGGAGGAGGAGTTCATCACATTCATCTGTTCTTCTTTTCATAACAAGTTTGAAGCTCAGACTCGGCGTCTTACCGTCCAGACTGCTGATCCACATCAGCTCCTCGCTGCACCAGGACAGGAAGTACGTCATGGTGACCATTCACCACTGCGACTGTCAGGGCGTGGCGGCCATCTCCTCCGCAGCAGGAAGGATCCGCCCCCTGGAATAAACAAACCCAATCAGAGCAGACTACGTCAGGTGACCCGGGCGAGGATGCTGATAGGCTCGTACCTGATCCAGGAGCTGCTGGATGGCGTCGACCTGGCCTCGGCCTGGACCGAGCTCCTTCAGCAGCTGACTGTCCTTTACCTGCAGCCAGACAACCAATCAGAGAGGAGCTTTTGTTTCTGACTGAACAGGAAGTGACTCCGGTTCTTACCGGAGGAGTGGGGGTCAGGTTTGGTCTTGGAGGTCTCATCCGACTGGAGGATCGATCACTTCCTGTGAGACACACAAATGCAGTAAGGAGAGCTACTATTAGCTAGGAGGGTAGGGAGCTAGCTTGTGATTCCATCATTACACCTGAACGGAGACGTTTGATTGGCCGACTCCACCCACTAACCGTTGGTTCTGAGGCTGTCTGGAGCCGATCGCTCTGTGACGCTGCTCAGAGACTCGGTCGGAGCTGCTGGTCCGACACCGTCACCTCCAGAACCAACCTGAGAACAAACAATCTCAGGTATGACTTGACTTTTAGTCGAGGTCAGGCCCCGTGTCGTTAACTCACCTGTTGGTCTTGACGTCCAGCCGACACAAAGCTGACAGTCAGACTGACTTCGTACCGATCTTCCTGGATCACCGCGGAAACCATCTGAAAGGACAGGAACACAGGAAGTGAACTACGGCGCCACCTGCACCTGCTCAGGTGACAAAGTGGCTGGACTTACGTACCCGACCCAGACGAGGTTCTCCCAGCAGCGTCCTGAAGGGGGCGTTGTTCTGGGCGTAACTCCTCAGGTGAGCGCACACGTGATCCAGCTGCTTCCTCCAGTAACCTGAAGACATCAGAACCGCAACGCTCCGACCAGAACCAAGACCCAACCTCAACCCTCAAACCAGTGCTAATGCTAATGCTAATGCTAATGCTACTGCTCACACTTATGCTAATAGTACCGCTACTGCTAAGAGTACTGATAATGTTAATAATTCTATTAATAGGATTGCTAATGCTAATGCTAACACTACTGCTAAGAGTACTGATAATGTTAATAATTCTATTAATAGGATTGCTAATGCTAATGCTACCGCTAAGAGTACTGCTAACATTAATTATACACCAGTCCAGTGAGTCTTGTGTCTTGGAACTTGGACACCAGATGACTTCAAGGAGACAAAGGACAACACTGTCACTACAAAGAAACACAAGATGATCTGGTACACCTGCTAAAACTACTGCTAATGCTAATTGTACTGCTATTGCTTATAGTAGTCTACTGATAACGGTAATACAACGTCAGTCCAATGTGTCTTGCAACTCTTTTCCTTCATCTCTTAGTAGCTGTCGATCATCTTTTGTGTCTTGAAACTAAAGTGCGACATTGGACTGGTGTAATATTAACATTAGTATTAGCTGCAGTAATTGTAGTAATACTATTAGCATTAGCATTAGCAATAGTAGCGGTATCAGTAGAGGCAGGGTCTTACCTCGGCCGGGGCTGATGGCGGTCAGCAGCGGTCGGCGGTCTCTGGTCGCCTGTTGGCGGCTGAACAGCTCCTTCTGCTCCTTTTTCTGCAGCTCAGTGGCTGATGGGAAATAGAGTCCTACGGTCTGCGTGTACTGATCCACAGTGGGCGGGACTACCTTAACACTCCGGGCGGAGTTGGATGAGGGCGTGGCCTGCCAGGTGGCGTCATGGGAGGTCAATCCTGATGCCTGCTCACACAGAAGGAGTGTTGTGGTTGGTTAAGGTGATAGTAAGGCGGTGGATGGTGCGGTGTAAGTGGTTCAGCGTACTCGGCCGGTGGCGACGCCTCCGACAGGCCCTGTGGTGACCCTGTAGGAGGTGGGAGGAGCCTGTGCGTCCAGGAAGGCGCCGCAGGCTGCACAGTAGAAAGAGTATGGGTGTCCGCTCGCCCCACATCGCTGGCACATCACACAGCTAGCTGCATGACCGGGCTAAAAACACAGATTAGCATGAAGACTGCTATCTTAGCAACAAAGTCAAACTGCAAATTAGGTTTTTTCAGATACAATGATCTCAAAAAGTAACATTTCCATTGTGCATGCTAACATTAGCTAGGGAGTTACGTTAGCTAACAAATGTATAAGTGACCATACACTTAACGTTCAGTATTATTTGATTTGTTGGCTCTAAATCACAACTGTTAGCTAAAAGCAAACTTTGACCATAGAACAGTTATCTTTGGTTGCCGACATTATTTAGCTAAGACATTAGCTAACAGTTTCTTGTTCTGTGTTTTTGTCTTCATCATTTCATTTTTGGCCTATCTTAGCACAGACAGGAAGCACAGTTTAGGGTTAGAGAATAAAGCTAAATGAACCATTGTCATGGATGCAAACAGTGTCCAGTCTGTGAGTAAGCTAGGCTAACACAGAGCTAGCCAGGTTTCAGGTGGTCAGTGACTGGATAACGTCCAGGTGCGTATTCACCTTGGCGCCGCACCAGTCGCAGTATCTGGCGTCCCCGTGGTTCATACGGTTACATCTGGAGCAGGACAACTTCCTGCTGTCTGTTGCCGGAACAGAGGGGGCGCTGTTCCCAGCTCTCGCCACCTGCAGCAGAAAAACAGAGATTACAGACGTGTTCTGGTGGAGCAGCTACAACACAGGTGAGTTCTGGTGGAGTTGGTGGAGTTACCGGCTGCAGGTTGCTCTCGCAGGTCAAACATCTGGAGACGTGAGCCGGATTCCCACTCCCACAGCCGACACACAGAACGTGGTCCTGCATCCAAACACAGAGAGTCAGCGTGAAACCAGACCCTCTGAGGAGACGGTGTTAGAACACGAACCTGGAGCCTGAGGCCGGCCTGAGGCTGCAGCTGCTGGTCCACCGAGGCTTCACAGATCAAACAGGTCCGAGCGTTGGCCGGAACCAGAGACCCACAGAACACACACACCAGAACCTGACGACAGAACACACACACAACCTCGGTGTCACATGATCACAGCGCTGGATGTTAGCAAGTTAATGTCACAGCTTCAACCAGATGGTTCTGAGATGGTTCCTCACTGTTGAAGGGAAGTGTTCTTGGTTCTGTTCTAGAAGGGTCAGACTCTGGGTCTGTTGATGTACAGATAAAACTGAATTTTAAAATAGTTGCTGGAAGATTGAAGACTGTGGATGGAAGATCTTGTTGAGTCTGTAGACACCATCTAAACCCTCTGACACCTTGGTCTGGAACTTTTTGGTTTGTTCATAGTCTGGACTTTTGTCTCTACCAGCGTGACACCGTTCATACGAGACTAGTTGTCGCTCTTTGGTTGCTCAACTTTAGTTGTCACACTTTGGTCGTTGGACTTTAGTTGCTGGACTGAAGTCCTGAAGATGTTCTGGTGTGCTTCACAACAATGGTCTACTACGTTGAGGTGTGTGTGCAGTACCTGTCCTCCCTCAGCAGGGGGCAACCTCTGACCCGGTACCGGAGGAACCACGGTTCCACACTGAGAACAGAACCGAGCAAACGGATCCGAGGGACGGAAACTCAGGCACTGAGCACACCTGGACAGTGGGACGAAGACGGATCATAAGTTTGTGGACGGCCCTGTGAGTTCTGACAGAGCAGCCGTCCTACTTTTGGTTCCGTTAGGTTCCTACCTCAGGAAGTCGGTTTCCCGCTGCACTCTGGACGTCTGGGTGCTGCTCAGCTGATCCGGCTCACCCGAACCCTGACAGGACAGGAAGCACAACAACATAAGACCTCAGATTGGAGCTCACAGTTAGATGGGTGTGGTTTTATTTACCGCTGACTGGGAGCGTCTGGTGGGAGGGGTCTGGGTGGCGCTGCCAGAACCGAGTCGACCATTCAGAAACCGAGTAGCTGAGTGAGGAGAGCCGCCAGCCTTCACGCTCGGCTCTGAACACAGGTACAAGACAGGAAATTGAGTTACACCGTTGCGTTATGCGCTGCCCCCACAGGGTGAAGGGTGGTACTACATGTTGTAGCTCTCTGCTGACACCGGGGGGCAGTGTAAAAAAACAACAACAGAACAACGAATGCGGGTCCGGATGGAGAACTGCTTATTAGCCGTGATTTGATGTGCAGCCATCTTGTTGTTAGCATGTTAGAACCTCCCACAATCATTCACTCAGAGCTAACGAACACCAACACAGAACTTTAAAGGTGTTGTTTCCAGTTTGTCCCAGTGGTCACTCGCGGTATTACAACAAGAAAAGAGACGTCAGTAAAACTGTTTCCATGACAACCGCACCTTCAACCTCACCTGAAGGCCTCGGTGAAGAACCAGGAGCGCAGGAAGTTCCTTCAGACGAACGCTAAAAACGGAAACGACACATGAAAGTGTATCATGAACAGGTGGAGCCGGGACTGATGGGAAATGTAGTGTGATTACCTGCGGGTCCTGCAGGACGCCGTCCTCCTCGTCCACCACAGAGAAAACCTTGGTCACCACGGAGCTCTGCCTGCCGTCGCTGCAGTCAGACGTTATTAAACACACAGGAAGTGACCGTCAAAATAAAGCCTAGGTTTGACTGTCGGGGTCTTATGATGCGTTCAGGTTCCTCTGTGAGGGACGGATGTCACTATATAAGAAGAAATAATGAAGCTGGAGGTATGAGCCAGACTGATTTTGACATTATACTTTGAGTTTATTATCACTAATGTGGTTTCAAGTCCATCCAATCATTTTACACCGTGTAGACCTCTTTGTGAAAAGTTTTCTGTAGAACTAAAGGGTTTTCGTCACATTTTATGGATGAAGACTCTTTGAAATGAGATCAAACTGTTGTAAAAGTCGTCCCGGCCAGTTCCCCGTCACCTGGTGACAGCCACAGCTCTGACCGTCGTCCTCCCGGCAGGAAGCAGGATGGACTCTCTGTACTTCCTGCTGCCGCCTCCAGACCCTCGCTGCTCCGCTGCCGGCGTCGACCCGTCCAGGGTGTAAAAGATCAGAGCACCCGCAGTGTCTGCACAGACACAAACACCTGTCACTTTACACCTCCCCCCGGTAAAGTTCTGTTTTTTCTGGTGGTTCCTTGAGGTTCTCTAGTATGGGAGGTAGAACCTTCAGCTCCCAGTCTGGGCTATGAAGGTTTCTGAGAAAGCTGAAAGCAGGCTAGTGATGCTGCTATAGGTCTAGGCTGCTGGGGGGACGTCCTCTGTCTCACTGTGAGCTTCATGAATGAACCTGATTGGACAGAGAGACAGGTGTGTGGTTCTACCTGACTGGATGGAGACAGGTGTTCTGGTGCTGATGTGGTTCTTGGTTCTGTGAGTCTGGAGGTGGATGATGGGAATGATGAGCGGAGCTGACACTGCCCCCGCTGCCATGGCAACCACCGTCTGCCAGTCAACCTGTATTATTATCATAAAAACAGTTCTTCAGTAAAAAGCAAACACAGTGACGCCCTCCTCGTTGTTCTGTTTAAGTCTGTAACAGTTTGTACCTGAGCGCTGCAGTCGTCCTGGTCTCCGCCTGAACGGGACACCCCCGGATATGAAACAGTTTTCTTACCTCAGATTAAAACGGACGATGAAGCTCGACACGCTGCTGCGTTTGGTTTACAGGAGCGTCGCCACGGTAACGGCGGTATCTCCGCAGGGGGGCGCTCGTTTTAAACATGAGGAGTGGCAGCTGTGGACGGAGCTGACGGGACACCCCTCGTGTCATGTACCCGCCCGCGCCACAGCGCTGCACCGTTGAAAGGGCTCATTTAAGTTTTTAAAAACTTTATTAAGGGGATTTAAAATTATATTTGATAAGATAGATACTTTATTTATCCTGTGGGATGAATAAAGTATAGATCTAATCTAATCTAATCTAATCTAATTTTAATTTTCCTGACACATCGCCTGTCTTCAATTAAAAATTTAAATGTTTATAATCATTGACCGATTTTATTTACATAAACATATATAGTAAATATGCATTTTTAAGACTGACACACGTTTTAAACTCATTAAAAACAAAAACGTTCAACGTCTCAGGAAAACATTTCTATTCGGGCACTTTTGTTGGCACCCCCGTCGCTCGCTGCCTGAGAACTGTAAGGACCCTGCCTGTAAAAATCGTGATTGACATCGTTTGCTAACGAGCTAACGGGCTAATAGGCTAACAGTCCGCTGCTCGGACAGAAACTAGAGCTTGATAAAAATGGCTGAGGTGAAAGTGAAGAAGGAGACGAACCTGTCGGACCCGGCGGAGGTCGAGAACAGGTCAGAACAGTTGCATCACCCCGGACTAGCGCTGCTGCTGCTGCTGTCGCTGCTGCTGCTGCTGCTGCCAGGCAGAGCGGTGCGCCGAATTCCGCCTGGATTCTGTCAAATTGAACGTGTTATTGGTTCTTATCAAACACACACTGAGCAGAAGTCACGGATAAATACATTTTTATAATTATCCATTTATAATTTTTATTCCGGCCTGAATTGCGTTTATTAATGTCTCCAATAAGTGAACTATTCCTGCTATTTAATTGCGCGTCTGTTGCGTCATGATGTTTTTCTACATGTGAGGCAGATTGTCTAATTAAAGTTTTGTCGTTTTGAAAATGGTGCCGAATTCAATTATGTATTGATAATTGTAGAATCAATCTCGAGTTACGTTTCAGTGTCATTAAACTTAACATTTAAGCGAATTCGCAGTTAATTGTGATGATTTTAAACAAGAATTTGGTTCCAACTTTTGTTAAAGACCAGGTTAGTACAGGGTTTTAAAGTATATTAAACTTTGAGTTTTTATCTGACGATTTGCAAGAAATAAGTCAAACTTTGGATTTTAAATTAAAATTGTTCTTTTGCACCAGTTTGAACATTAAATGTGAAAACAGTCATCTGTTATTTGACATGATATTTGTACATGAAGAAGATGAATCCACTGTAAAAAAGTGAGTTCTTCTGGTTTGGTTCTTGGTTGGTCCATCCGGGTTCCCATTAGCGCCACCTGCTGGACTGGTGGCGTGGTCTGTGTTTTGTTTACATCCCTGAGATCAGATGACATGGTGCATTCAAGTACCTGTTAAGCCTGAATCATATCCTGAGATGAGAGAGAAGATTATCTGATAAGATTATCCTTAAGTGTGTGATGTAAAATCATGTTGGATTTTAAAGGTCCTGTGTGTTCTTCAGGATTAAAGAGCTGTGTCAGCAGTTCCCTCATGGCATCACGGACCAGGTCATCCAGAACGACCTGCCTCACCTGGAGCCTCAGCAGAGAGCCATGGCCATCAACAAGCTGCTGTCTCTGGTTAGTGTGGCGACGCCTCGTAGACCAATCAGATCAGAGCGATGACTGACTGATGGCGTTGGTGTGTTTCAGGGTCAGCTGGACTTGCTGAAGAACAGCTCAGGTCTTCTGTACAGACTGAAGGACACTCAGAGCACCAGGTAAAAACACTTGACACTTTCACCTGAGCCGCCTCAAACCAAAGCACAGGTCTCAGATCAGCTGCCTGCTTCATTTCAGTAAGATGAAAGGTTCAGACAACCAGGAGAAGCTGGTCTACCAGGTCATCGAGGACGCAGGAAACAAAGGTAACTCACTTCCCGCTTCTTGTTTGTGTGTCCGACAAACCGCCACCACCGTCTGAGCTGTTTGTTTGTTTGTCGGCAGGGATCTGGAGCCGAGACATCCGGTTCAAGAGCAACCTCCCTCTGACGGAGGTCAACAAGATCCTGAAGAACCTGGAGAGCAAGAAGCTGATCAAAGCCGTCAAGTCCGTGGCGGTGAGTTTCAGGAGACGCGTTCAGGCCGGCGCCTTTTAACGTGACATTGATGTGTCTAACGGTGATGTGTCGTCTGCAGGCGTCGAAGAAGAAAGTGTACATGCTCTACAACCTGCAGCCCGACCGCTCGGTGACCGGCGGCGCCTGGTACAGCGACCAGGACTTTGAGTCCGAGTTCGTGGAGGTCCTCAACCAGCAGTGCTTCAAGTTCCTGCAGAGCAAGGTGCAGAGGGCGAGGGAGGTTCATCAGACACTGAGGGTTTATCTGCAGGGACTCCAGGGGATTCATTCAGTCGTCTCAGAAACTTCAGAGATTTAAACGAGTCTGAAGGAATTCATTCTGTTTCTGTCTTTAACTTCGTGTTTACTGGAGATACTTCCTGCTCTTCTTCTTCTTCTTCTTCGTCCTCTGCTGTGAGACATCATCAGTCTCTGATCAAGTTCAGTCTAAACACATGGATGTGTTCATGTGTTTACAATGTATAGTCAGGTATCCCAGAATGCATTGCTGCTGTTCCAGTCAGAGTCTGAAGTAGAAGTTCATGTACTTGTTTATGATAAACGCACGGGGTTTACCTGCAGAGTCTCAGGTGTGGTTCCTGGTCATGTGACTCTGGTTCCTGGTCATGTGA
>JASGAT010382863.1:0-10793 GCA_030220025.1 Chelon auratus
TTTACAGTTCCTTTATTCATTCTGCCTGTCTGAGGTTTCATTTTACATATATATATATTTGAAATTACCATATGAACTGTGATTCACCTGTCTTTATCTCTTCTTATACCTTTTAGGTCATTCAGAAGGAAAAAGTCAAAGAGTTAAATTTGCATGAGGTAAGCACTCATTTTTTTTGTTCAGCTCATTCATTACAGTAGTTGTATCTATCCTATCAAGCAGACAGAACATTCTGTAATGTGAGTGGACTAGTACACACTGTACTATAATTTCACCCAATTTTGAATTAATCGGTCAGTGCTTTAGCAATATTTTACCATTTACTTAGATTACTTAATTCCTTTTTCTACTTTTGTCCTCTTGATTGTGCAGTCATATGGAGGCCTGTAATGTACTAGACCCTATGTTGATTAAAAGCAAAGTGCTATGCACTGTGAATCTGAAGGAGGACTTAATGTATCATTATGAAAATAAAAGTCTTCAGCTTCAAGATGCACAGTGAAAGCTCCCAAATGGTGCCTTTTAAAGTTACGCAGTATGCATCAGTAGTCAATATATACCATGTCTGAACATTTTACTGTACGCCTCTGGGTTTATGAAAACATCTGTCTGTGCTTCTGTTTTCTAATATATATTTTTTTTTTTTGTATGTGGCATTGGGTATGTGGTGCTTTTGTCTTATTTGGCAACAGAGATGACGTCCACGTTGTTTGTCATTCAGCAGTGGTGTTGATTCACCGTAATGTGAAAACTTGCATCTTGTGGTGAAATCAGTACCCCTACTGTTATTACTAATGCTGCATCTCAGCTCAGCTCGGCTGGGAAAATTACAGCTGGTTAACATGGTTTAAAGCAGCAGCACTGGCTTTGCAGTGAAGGAATGACAATTCCCAGCCAAGAGAACCATCCCTTAAACACTGTGGTGCAAATGAAAATGTCAACAATAGCATCTTCATGTGTGCTTTGGCAGAGCTTCTTCTCAGAAGTGCTGGAATTTCCCGCTGTCGCATCAGGCTTCAGGCTCTAATTGTTTATGTTATTATAAACTAAGAAAAGCATTAGAAAGTGTCATGTGAGTGAAGTGTGTGACAGAAAGACCAAGCTGTGTTTGGTTAAGGCCAATAATACAAACACACACAAGCCAGGGTGGATGACCTAGTTTTGGAGACGCCCACACCAAAGGATTGCCCTAGAGACATGAGTACAGTCTGTTTTGTATGAATTCAATATCAATGTTTTAATGGAATATACAGAATAGGAATGCTGTATATGATCAGTTTACAGGTCACGTTAGGTTGAGGTTTGTTTGATGTGTAACTTGACCTGCTATCCTAGATATGCGTGCTCAAATATGTCATTGCAGCCATTGTTTTGCCATTTCAATTGCAGTACAAAAGTACATGTCAGAAAACTGCTCAGATACTCAGAACATCTCACTGAATGATATACAATACTGAAATACAAAGGCCATGAATCGTTGCTGTGTATCACCTGACATCACACCAAGTGCGGACAAAAACAAAACAAATAATTCAGTCACTCAGTATTTACTGGAGCCACGTTTCGCGTTTAAAACAGATACACCTGCACACAGTTGTTCAAGGTCTCTCTTATTCTTGGAAAAATTAAAACAGCTCTTATGAATGCAGGGGATCTCAGACTTCTTGTGTTTCTGGTGGCTGAAGACAGTTCTTGATAACATGCTGGTGGTATGTTTGGTCTCGTCACACTGCAGAATGAACTTTAGGACTTCTTCACTGTTACTCTCTGATGGACAAATGTCTAAACAGTTCAAGTGCCCAAACCTTTTGCCCAGTTATGTAAGTACACATGTATGTAGGATTGTTGCAAATCAGTAAAAAATAATCAATTTGTGATCAAGTAGAAATACTCACAAGGCGTATGATTATTATTATAATAATGTTAACACATTTAAGTATCAATTATAAGTACAGCTATTTCCGTTTGGTGGGGCGATGTACTGTCATAAATGTTTCTTAATAGCCAAAATGTAAAAACAGTGCAGATTTATTGTTTTCCAGCACTTTATGAAGGAATTCTACCTGTTCTCTAAACCCGAATCTTTAGAAAACAACAAAGGCCATTAACAAAAGCAAATATCTGTAGATGGAGGAATGTGAATCACTTGGTATTAACTTCCTTGTGCATTGTTCCTTATGCAACAGTAAGTAATAAGAAAGTGCGTGGGAATGATTTAGAATAGTAGCGAGGTATAATGTCCTCAAAACTAGAGATGCACAGAGGCACAGAGTCTTCTTTCACACTCTGAGCTGATTTTTCTCAGTTGCTTTTGGGGAATAATCTCAGTCTTTGTTGTTCCCTTCTTTTCTCTAACTCTTAGCATAGTCTGACTCTGTTGCTTGGCTCTCGTGGATCATGCTGTCTTTACTTCTTCGAATGTTTTTAGTTACTCTAGTGAAGCAGTAGCCAGTATATTAATTTGTTTCTAGACGTTACATAAATCCATGTTTCGTATGGAATTTTTAACTAAACCTTAGATGAAAAAATGGTTTCTATCAAAACTTGGCTAAGGCTGTGAGTATGACACCACAGTCAAGGCAAGAACATTGATCTATTCACTAATAGAGAGAGCAAAGCAGACTCAACAGAGTATTGTTCTGTGTCCAAAACTCCTCAGGAGGGAAAGCTAAAAGCCCCCATATTGTTTCTTTTCATCTGTGGTTGTCCATCCACCACCAATAAAAAAAAAAGAAAAAAAAAACTGAGGAAAAACAACTGTGTGGCTTAAGGAGTTGGTAGTCGGACAGCCAAAAAGACAGAGCCAAATTTAAACCCTCTACTATCAAACTGGTCTCCCTGGTCGGGTAAAGTTTTGTGGTGAGAATGTTTTCTCATAATTTGAAGTTGCTGTGCACTGTGGTACCATCATGTTGCTAAACCTCGGTAGAAGCTGGTCTTCTTGACGTCGTTTCTTTCCACTAACCAGAATTTAGTTTCGTTTGGAGTTTCATGCTGCTCCCTAGTGGGAGTCACTAGTGAGACCAGCTGTGGTATCATTTTCACTTTTCTTATTGGTGCACCTATTGTCAGTATTACAAGCTAATTATTTTTAACTAAGTTGGAGTGATCCCACTATTGCATCTAGCAGAACACTTCTGATATACACCAATCAGCCATAACATTATGACTAATATTGTGTAGGTCTCCCTTGCGCCTCCAAAACAGTTGTGACTCATCAGAGAATGGACATGGGTCTTCTGAGGGTGTCCTGTGGTGTGTGGCAACAGGATGTTGTTAGTGGGGACCTTTGGGTCCTATAGGTTGAGGGGAGGGGCCTCTGTGGATCATCCCACAGATATTTGATCAGTTTGGGATCTAGTGAATTTGGAGGCCAGGTCAACATCTTGTGCTGTTCTTCATGTTTGCTTGAGTTGTTCTAAAGAGTTTTTGTGTGTGTGTCTGTGTCAGGCTGCATCCTGCTGGGGATGGCTGCTGCCATCAGGGAGTGTCATTACTATGGTTTGGGGATGTCTGGTCTGGTTTGGGGGTGCCTGGTCTGGTCTAGGTGGGTGGTACATGTCTAAGTAACATCCACATGAATGCCAGGTCCAGAAGTTTGTATCCCAGCAGAACATTGTGTTGTCACAAGATGATCAATGTTATTTACTTCTCCTGTTAATGGTTTTAATGTTGTGGCTGATTGTTTGCTATTTTTGATGTGGTTTATGGTATGGTTTGTCATAAACTGCGTTCACTTTTTCTTAACAACACAAAGAGAAACCCTTGGAACATAAAACCACAAATTTGCATCATGAACTGATCAATGTTCTAGCTAACATTGTCATCAGTTGTCTTTCTGTTGACGGCATTGTAAATATTTGACACCTTGCATTACACAAGATGTGCAGTAGCTGCTGTATTCATGTAGCACTTGGCATTGCCATCCTCGGGTATTCATACGCTGTACATGAGTCAGAGCGCAGGGAGGCCTGTGGGCACCCACTGCATAGCATAGGCATAATAACCTCCTACATTACCAGGCAGACAACAGGGAATCAAAGATGGGTCCTCGTTGACAGGACTGTCAAGTAAATTGTTGTGTTGTAAGAGGGAAAGGGATTTTACACGCAGGATCTCCTGTGAATGACTGTCAATGCAAGACATTTGTAGTGAAGAGTATGCTGTTAATAGACGATGGTGTCTTTGTTCAGTAGCTGATTCATCTGTGAAAAAATTAGATTGTATGTTCAAGTTTCCTCAGTGAGTACTGGCATTAAGCTTGGAGGAGCACCTAAGTCCCTTTACAAAGAAGCGCACTCCAGAGATTTTTTAGATTCCTTTGTTGCCCTTCCCCTTTTTCCCTCTGTCACTACAGCAGGACCCAACACCATCGGTCACATCTGTGCAGCTATTTAAACTTAATGCCAACATTGAGAAAAAGAAAGTTCACAAGCTTTAAACCAGTTTTCGTCAAACAGCTTAATTCCACAAAAGAAAAAAAAAAACTTGATAATTTGATCTCCCTTTCACATTTTACTTTGAAAATGTCACTCCCAGACTAAACTGCTAACGCTTGATAGTGTTGTCATGCTGGTTGACTGTGTGTTTAAAACAAACACCCACAACCTTATATAATTATGTGAGAAAGAGAGAGAAACGTTTTTTCCGATTTTTCTGTATGTTGCAAACGTATTGAGAAATTGACAATAAAGAAATCTTGAATCAACCTGTCCATCAGGATTTTTTCATTCACCCCAAATGACGCCATGCAGAAAATGTGTCACTCTCTTTTGCGTTCACAATTTGGATCCTAATATGTCCCAATATTCCTGTTTCACTAGGTCCACTGTTGTGAGTCTGAATGTCTTGTAAATCTTTCAACCTTTCTTACTGTTTGGAATCAAAAGCTGAAACACTTTGCCTTCTAAGTCTGTAACTCTGATGACAATGTTTCTGTTGAATTGGGAAGAAAACATTGCCACAAATGGCTACTGGCCACTAACTGAACAAGTCCCCAGTGTGAGTTAAGTCAGAGTTATATAACATCACATAGCTGAACACTCACTGCTGTTTTTTTGTGTCAAGTCTTTTGCAGATGTTTGTCTTTTTCCATGTGAACTTGACCTTTGATATTTGGATATTTTTTCAAATCCGCCCACTCAAAGCTCAAATAAAATTTGAAAGATCCAAGCAGCAAAGAACAATGCACATATTCAAAGTTTTTGAATGACTGCATCTCTTCAATTCCGCCTCTGTCTTTCAGATATGTGCAGTGTGCTTGGAGGAGTTCAAACAGAAAGACGAGCTGGGGATTTGTCCGTGCAAACATGCCTTTCATAGGAAGTGAGTATGAGGTTGTGTTGACATTCATTGCCACACACACACACACAAAGACACCCAAGGACACACGAATCAGTGCTGATTTTCTTAACAAAACAGACACATTTTAATACGTCCTCATCTGGTTTTAAGCATGAGCCAACCTTGAGTAGATGTACAACAGTGAACACAATGACCAACTTATTGTCAAGTTGATGTATAGGTGGAGCGTTAGGATTGCTTGAGCCAAGTTTATCTCCCCCTCCCCCCTCAGCCCTCCGGTTTCAACTGAGTTGTTTATATCAGCAAGACACCTCCCTTGGCCTAGTTCACCCCCTCCTCAGTTGCAGCATGAGTGGAGACCTTTCACCGAATCCTCCATATATACACAGCTTTTAGTGTGTACGAGTAGGAGTGTGCAGTCTCACACAGAGAGCAAATGTCACCTAAATTATTTATTGCCGGGTCAATCGGAGGCACACATTAAAGGCAAAAAAGGTCAATTCTGTGGTTAAATTGATAAACACTTGAAACCAAGAGAAGATCTTAGAGAGTTTTAAGGATCTTTCTTTTTTTAACTCTAAAAATGCAAAAAGCAAGGCGTAAGTAGCAGACAGCTCTAGTTCTCCATCTGTGTTTTCACAGGAGCATTTAACAGATCTGAGCTGTCGATCATTTGAAGTCCATACCCAGTCACTAAGTCTACAAAAGTGAAAAGAAAAATGCTTTTTATTAAAACTAATTGATGTGTTGTTTCATGGACCTGTTCTCAAATGTCTCAAATGATAATCTACGTTTCAGCACTCAATAGGGATTCTAAGCTTTAGCTAGTAAAGTAAAATAATATAATAATATGTATTGTTTGGCTTTTAAAATTGTATCCAAGGACTTTTACAATTTTACAAAGGACAAACTCATTGTCCACTAGTGGATATAATGATGGCTTCATTCATTGATGTGAGGGCGTACAGCCAGTTAGAGACTAGCAGTGATAGGAGGCCAGAGACGTGAGTTAGCTTGCTGTGGACAAATTTCAAATTTAATGTTAAAGGACAGGATTCAGCTTTCTGTATGAAGGCACAAGATGTCGCCTCTAATCAGTGAAATAAATACCATATATGTAACAATTAATTCCAGTAGCGGGCTTGGAAAATCAGGTGAACATCACTGATACAGCAAGAACAGCAAGAAGAGCTAGGTCTTGGTGACATAATGTTCAACTCTGACCTCTAAAGTTGTATAAAGGAAAGTGGATGAATTGTCATTGTTGAAGTGTTGGCTAGCCCCATCCATACAGTAGTTATATTTTAAGTTTGTCTTGTTTCACTCAGAAACATTTGGGCTGGAAGTAATACATGAGGGTTACTTAGATGACCAGAGCCATGAACGTCCACTATCAACCAGCTACAAAGTCCCAAAATCCCTTGATATGTGGAGGCAGGTCATGCTATACCAGCTTTACATTCTCTGTATCCACAGTACTCTAGACTCAGTAACCTCTGTCTTCCTTGCATTAACAAAATATGCCCCTGTGGCTTTTTCTTCCTCCCAGGTGCCTCATTAAGTGGTTGGAGGTGAGGAAAGTGTGCCCGCTGTGCAACATGCCCGTCTTGCAGCTCGCCCAGCAGGCTGGCAGCACGGATCCTCCTGTGCCAATACAGCAGCCATTGCCCGGCATCGAGAACCTGGTGTAGCAGACTCCAAACCCTCTCTCACAGTACACTACAGACACACACAAACACACATCCCGACACTCATGCTCTCACCTGTACAGGTACACTTTGGTATGAGTCTGTGGACAGACTGGAGAAACTGGAGCTACTGCGCAGATATTCACAAAAGCTGTGAATGTGCAGCCATCATCACCTCTCTATCAGTGCATTGGTTCACAAAAAGGATTTTCTGACTGATAATCAGCTGTTTTCATGTTTTTGTTATTTTCTTTACACGGACAATGAAGAAGAGTTACCTTCTCGACTGAGAAATTATCATTAACTTTTTCACAACCAAAGCACTTTCCTGGGGACACCAGCGAACGACTAGGAGGAGGGAAACACAAAAGCCAAGAACTACAATACACTAAAAATTCAAAGTTTTTTGTTTTTTTTTTAACAAGCACTTTATGAGAAGGTAAACCTTAATTGCTTGTGGATCTTAGTCCCAAGGTCATATTTTATATTTTCTCATTAACAATTATTTCTGTGTACATTACAGAGGAACATGGGTTTTTATTTTGAATTGGTAAATAACTCAAAGGGACAACAGCTCCTCTGACGGTAGCTGTCAACAGATTTGGGCATCGGTTTGTGTTCAAATTGCACACGTAAGTAATTAAACTCGAATCAACCTCGAGATTTTATGTCTGACTAATTGTGAAAGGTTGGAATGTGTTGAAACTCAGAACAATAACACACTTCATACAAAACCTATGGAATCTGTTCACTGATCACCCATTTGTTCTTAATTATACTGTGTCTGTTGTTGTTATCCATTTTTTTTTATTTTATTTTTTTTTATTTTGCTAACACCGAACGGCGATGCAGTGAACAAATTGTAGCATCACCGAAAGGAATTTACCGGGTTACATCGTCCAGTGCTGTCACACAGGCAATAATCAACAAAAACCATTCAGCAGCAGAGGATCTAAATTTCAAAGTAACGACTGTGATGATATCCACCAGTGTCGGTGAGCGTACGGTGATGCTTTATGTGTACAACTATTTTGAAGATCAAACCTGTAATTTGGCACAGATCCTCTGACATGACAAGATGTTCCAGTTTTACTTCTGCTGCTTTGTGTTTTTTATCGAAACTGAGCTGTGTGAATGTTACAGTGGTTTGCTTCAGGTTAAAGCTAACACATAAAAAAAAAAAAAAGTAACTAGCATCACATATCTTACAAAAAAAAGACTAATAATTTGACTTAGAAACAGATCAGAAGTGAACTACTTAATCTGTGCTCCATCCACACTTACTAACCCTAACCCAGCGGATTATTTTTTATTATTTTATTTTATTTATTATAAACTCTTGGTACAGCTGCACAGAGATAACAAGTTAGCGGACTGACACCTGCATCACGAGCACTGCCCTCAGCATATCATCAGCATATCTTTTGGTCAGCATACACACACACACACATGCATGCACACAGGGAGCGGTGACCTGCTCCCTATGAAAGCCCTCCCTCAGAGTCAGTGGTCAGCAGGTTGTAATGAAACAGCATTTTTCATTCAAACACAGGGTAGCTGAGCGTTTTGGCTGCAGGATTCTGGTGCTTTCGCCTCTCTGTCTCCCTCTTTCTGTACGGTACAGGGTGCTTTTGTTTCACGCCACACATACAGTAAATCTGAGCCCTGCTTTTGTGAATATATTTTGTCCTCACCTGTTGTTAGCTGCATTTAGTAAATTTATTGTAAAGGGGGGTAAAAAGGTGATGGACTGTGAGAAGTCCTGGGATTTAACTGTCGTACACGATCTTTGAAGGCGCAATCTGATTCAAATGGAAACAAAAGAGTAGGCACGCTACAAAAAGTGAGACGTGCTCTCAGGAGTAACGTGATTAGATCCATTTGGCAACGTTTCCATCTTGTTCTGGACGTAAGCAAATTTTCAGGTAGCTTATTCACAAATGACAGATTGTGCCGTTAACAACGTTCAGTTCCCTTTTCTTTTTTTTCTCTCAGCACTGAGCAGAGCAGCACAGGTCCCCAGCGCACAGGTGGTTTTAAAAAGTGACAATGCCTTTCACCTTCTACGGCTGAAAGGCTTTGTTACTGTGACCTGTGTGCTCTGAATGTTTCATCTCTGCTGAATGTCTGCCCACACACTGGTGCCCTTTGTGGTGCGGTCACAGGATAATGCAGCCAGGGGAGAAAAAAATGTCATGAGAGCAAAAGTGGGGTCTCTCTGTCTCTGTCCTGCCTTTTAGCTGTTACCTGGTGGCTTGTAATGAATGCAGCACTTTGCTACCATCAATAAGGAAACCATTAACACTGGCACTTGCCCAAATTAGCCTTATTTGAACAAAAAGAAAACTCCAACAATTAAAAAACAAAAAAAAGTGTTTAGTGAGGAGGTGGTTTTGGTTTTATGTTGAACAAAATAAACTCAAGAGCCCTCTTCATTATGTTAAGAGATGTAAAGCATTTGGTACCTTCTTAGTCTCTGGTTATGAAGAGGCAACTTGTATCTCACTGCTAATGCTACATTATTCTGCATTACCAGAACCAAAGTCCTCCTTCACACTATTATCCCCAAAACTTTTGTCTATAAATCACAACAGCGGCTAACAACAAGCCGCTGCTAATAACGCAAGTCTTAAAGCTTTGTTCCTGCTAACGGATTTGTCTTTGAATGTATGGTTTACGAGAGGAAGAGAAGATTTAATGTGAAAGCATGCCGTCTTGGAGAGTCAAGTGGCCACTAATATCACCCTTGTTACATGTATGTAGACTGTAGTATCGTTACTAGTGTATTTATACATAAGGTGCGCAAGATAATGCTCCTTTGTACTAACTAAATGGCAGCTGACACTTCCTGCCATTTGGCTATCTTAAGTGTTGTGTTTGATTGTAAACACGTTTAGCCTTTCCACCTGAAATCCCCCCTTTCCTTCCCGTGTGCCGTCCTAATCCCGCCGAAGACAGAGTGCCAACTGAAGAGGAAATGTTAGGAATCAAATTCATAGCCAACAAAAAAGAAAAGAGAGTCCCGAAAATAGGAGATGAGAGGGAGACTCTGCGAGGCCAAAAAAAAAGGATGGAAATTGAGCCAGTAGTGAATAAAGTAATAGACGTCTTCCTACGACTGAAATCTCCATTGACGTCAGTGTGGCTTCTGAGTTAACTCTAAAAATAAACAAGACTGAATCAGATGAAAGAGGACTGTCAGGAACACGATTCCTCATCAAAAATTTACTGATATGCCAAAAAGAAAGCCTCCTGACAGAATGTGACGAAAGAAGAAAATGTCAGATAATATCATTATGTTTCCAAGGTCGGTTTTAGCAACCAGACCATTAAGATTTATCCTCTCTATCACTGCCTTCCTGTGCTTACCTCCTGTTTATATGGTGTTTTATTTATTCCTCTGTAGCTCTGTAGTGCCCTGTCGACTCTCAAGTAACTTCCCCCTTCTTCATCCAGAACAAACACACCCTTTACCCTCGCACCCTTTTTTTTGTTAACACTGATTATGTTTGTGGACTTCCACAGACATTGTTTGTAAAACTAAGAATTCTGCAGCAGAATATTTTTGGAGACAATTTGCTGTACAGTATTTGTAAGCTCTATTTTTGTATATTGCTATTTTGGAGAAAATAATATGCTTTTTTTTTCTTTTCTTGTTTTTGCTAATTTCATGTTTATTCATTTTAAGAAAGTTTTGCATGTGACTGACTTGAACTGTAAATAAAATTTCCAGGTTTTGGAAAGATTATAGCGTTCGTTGTTGTCTTTCAATTAAAACCAATGCTGTGTGAGTGAGTACAG
>JASGAT010382864.1:0-11056 GCA_030220025.1 Chelon auratus
ACTCTGTTCAAAGCAGTAATCTGAATGTGGTTTCTCTGCGAGCATTTCCACGCCTCACTCTTCTGTGTGGATGAAGTAGCCAGGTCTCCTTCCTCTTTTCTCCCATTAATGAAGTCCGCAGTAAAAAACCTGCCTGCAGGAGGCTGTGGATGGATGTGTGTGGAGGAATGGGACGGGGCGACAGTTACCATCACCCAGATACAGACAGGGGATGGTGTGCATAGCTACTGAGCAAACCCCAGTCAGGTTACTGTTTAAAGTGGATTACTGCTGGAAAATACCAGTAGTTATGTACATGCCGTGAATTTAGCCGTATACATTTGTTCGGGGAATCTATTTTAGAATAAATGCACTAATCCAGGTTAATCATTAGACATGTGTCACATGAGGAAGCATTCAAAAGATGTTTTATTGCTACTTTGCATATGGAAGAATAAAGTTTCAAGGGATTTGTTTTGCATCAGTGAAAAAGCTGTTCTACAGATATTAACCCATTCAATTACTAAATCTTACATGTTTTCTGTGTTGCGCACGTTTCTTCTCATGTACTCCCTGAAATTAAAATAAACCTCTAAATTGTCATTTTTTAAAAAGCAGATTTCACCTGTAAAAACATTAAAACTGAAAGTAACTCTCAATATCTGTAATCTTTGTGGACACACAGTGGATTTAATGAATGTGTGTCATGTTTGCCAATCTTAGTGACAGACCTACAGGGACTTAGTAGTTCTTTCATGTTGTCCGTGATGCTGCCAACATCCTTTAAACATTTTTTATATTTAATAAATACTTTACCTCCACTTTCCTCCTCAAGCTACTATAGTCAGACTCGGGGAGTATCATCATCTGCTTGATGAAATCAATACATTATTATATTCTATACTCTATAGAACTTTATTAGATGGGATTTATCTGGCAAGTAAGCGCTCCCATATGTCAAGCCAAACACACAACACAGACACACACACACACACACACACACACACACACACACAGGGATAACAGGCCGATTACTTCAGTGCTGCTTAAGACATGGCTGAGATGCAACATGCTCTGACTGAGGAGATAGAAGAAGCAAAACAAAACAACTATCCAGAATCAGAATGATGGTATGGACACACTTGATTATTAATAATAATGATTATCAATGCAGCTGAAAGATTACATATGTTACAGCTTGTCAGTTGTGTAGAGAATGGTTTCTTCTTTCAGATGCATTTGGTTGATGGCATTATAGGGACGACTGTTGTATTAATGGACAATTTTATATATTTCTGTCATCATCAACACTGTCCTCTTTCTACTTTTTAAAACATTTTCTTATGAATTTCCGTTTAGTACTACTCATGTTAGTAGGTTATGTGAGTATTGCCGTGTCAGGGATTTTACTCTGTAAATCCTTCAGGTGAAGCTTAACTGCTTAGCACTGTCCACACAGCATGTCAGTTCTACAACACAGTAAATGGTGCTTTCACTAACATTTAGAGGTGAACAGTAGTAAGACACTAGCATTGCTCACTGTTGAAACAGGTTGTATGCAAAGAGATCAAGCTGACACTGAGATCAGGAGAGAAATATTTTACGCTGCCCTTTAGTAAACAATGTGAACCAGGTTCAAGCCTGGAGAAGGGACAAGCCAATGGCATGGTATACTTCATTTGCAGTGCCAGTTATGTATGTTTTTTGTAATTACTGAAATACAAAGGCGGTATCCAAAAAAACAGGAACAAAAGTAACATTGCATGATTTTATTTTCAAGGAGAACTGCACCTGTTTAATGAAATTACTATATTTCTACCCAGCCAGGTAAATGATCAACACCAAAGGGAGGAGTTCAAATCCTAACAGAGACAGCCATACACTTGTAAACTCAGCTCTATTGGAAACTAGTGTATAACGGAAGATGAATGAAAGAGGAAGGTCTGTTGTGTTGATCCTCAGACACTAGATGGCAGCACTGTTTTATTTTATTCCTACTTGGAACTCGTTCACCCTGTCGTCCACATCAGGCAGCCATTCATCAAGAGGATTATTAGTTATTATCCATTAATAAGAGATACGTTTGGATTAGTGAACATAATCCTTGAATTATAATCCAGATCATCTCCGAGTGGCTTAATCAAATTTGCAGTGGGTAGTTCCTTATGTAAGACCTTTAAGGAGAGAACAATTTATGAACACACAAAATACCTTATGCTGCAAAAAAGGCTGTTATGTTAAATGCACACTGTTCTCTGCATACAAACACTACCAACCTATCTGTTTGTTGTTGTTGTTTTTGCACTTAAATGTTTCAGTGCAGTATAAAACAATACAACATAAAAAACCCAAAGAACTAAACTGAAGTAATGTAGAATAGATAAAATAATTAAAATTACATAACATTAAAAGCTAGACCAATATACAATAAATCTACTAGTACTACTACTAGCGTGTAGGTTTCACTCCTCCTGCTGAACCATACTGGACTCTGTGGCTCCATTAAAAACTGTGAAGCCTAACGCTAAACCTGAGCCCTGGTTTAATGACAGAACTCAAGCAGCTAGACAGGAGTGCCGCAGAGCTGAATGCAGGTGGAAGAAGGATGAGCTGCAGGTTTCTTTCCAGACCCTAAAAGACTGTTGGCACTATTGCCAGAACACCGTTAAAGAGGCCAAAAGGGAACACTTGGCAAAAGTGTCCATCCGTCACAACCCAAGTGTGTTATTTAAAACCATTGACACTGTTCTTAATGCCCCACAGCCTGTTTGCACTGAGACATCCCCTGAAATGCGCAATAGCTTCCTGAACGTTTTTATCGACAAGGTTGCTACTGCAAGGGCTCTCATCTCAGCTCCTGCATCTGACCCTTATGACCCTGTTCCTTGCTCTGCTGTGTTTGATAAGTTTGAGCCGGTGTCTCTGTTGTTTGAAGATGTGGTCGCCCATTAAGCCATCAGGCTCTCCCTGTGACTCTGCTCATCCTCACTTTTTTAAAGAGGTCCAAGTATAGGGCAGTCAGTTCTGGCCATTATTAACAGCAGCCTGTCCCCTGGTGTTGTTCCCGTTAGTCCTCTGGTGTTGTTCCCGTTAGTTTTAAACATGCAACCCCTGCTTGGGAAACCTGGCCTCGATTGCAGTGTGCTGGTCAATTTCAGACCCATCTCCAAGCTGCCTTTTATTTAAAAAGTCTTGGAGAAAGTTCTTCATGCTCAGTTAAAATCTTTTCTTGATGAGCACGATGTCCTGGGGGTCTTTCAGTCTGGTTTTAAAACACTGCATAGCACAGAGTCAGCTTTATCAAGAATTTTTAATGACATCCTCCTGGCAAATGACTCTGGTGAATTTGTTATTCTTAACAGCAGCCTTTGACACAGTAGACCATAACATTTTAGTGGCTCAGTTATGGCACATAGTGGGCATTTGCGGTAGTGCTCTGGATTGACTCAGGTCTTTTCTGGCAGACAGGGCTATGTGTGTAACCCTGGGTGGTCCTGAGTCCTGCTTTGCTCCGCTGTCATATGGGGCTCCACAGGGTTCAATTGTGGGACCTCTGCTTTTTTCATTGTATCTACTGCCTCTGGGTTCCATCTTGAGAAAGCATGGTATCCCTTTCCACTGTTATGTTCACGATACTTAGATATATGTGCTGCTGAAGAAGAAGGACGCCTTCTCGCTCAAGCCACTCCTGTTGTGTCTTGAAGACATTAAAACCTGGATGGCCTTGAACTTTTTAAATTTTAATGAAAATAACACAGAAGTGTGGTGTTTGGCTTTTGTGAACCTCTCCCTGTTGATTTTGGGCCCCTTGGCATTTTATGTAAAGCCAGCAGTCTCAAATTTGGGTTTTAAGTGATTTTAAACTGGATCGGCAAATTGGTGCAGTGGTTAAGTCCAACTTTTTTCACCTTAGGCGGCTGGCAAAGGTTTCTTACACATCAGCACTTTCAGACAGTAATCCATGCCTTGATCACATCTCGGCTGGATTACTGTAACGCACTTTATTTTGGGATCAGTCAGTCCACCCTCGCATGTCAGTTGGTTCAGAATGTGGCTGCTTGTCTCTTAACTGGAGCACGTAAGAGGGAGCACATAACTCCGATCCCCTCCGCTGGCTGCCTGTGCATTTTAGAGTCCATTTTAAGATTATTTTATTTGCCTTTAAATCTTTAAATGGTCTCGCCCTGCCTTACCTCTGTGAGCTTCTGCTCTGTGTCTCAGGTCAGCTAATCAGCTGCTCCTAGAGGTACCGAGGTCTAAGAGGAAGCTCACTGTGAATTTTTAAAACTTGTTTTTTTCCTTTATTCCTTGGCTTTCAACCCAGCATGAGAACCTGCTCTTGTTTAGTGCTTTTTATTATTTTATTGTTTTTATTGCTTTTATTGTTTTATTGTTTTTAATTGTTGTTCTTATGTCTTATGTTAAATAATAATAAAGTTGAGTTGAGTTGCCAATGATCAAAGAACTGAATAGTACTAAGGCATCACTGACTGTGATGGAACCCCAAGTCAACAATTACATTTCGCCCCATGTTCTTTCAAGACTACGGTACCTCCCGTCGTCATACACACGAAAGAAAGAGTGTTCGACGATGATTTTTACAACCAGTGCAGTACTGAGAGCGGACATCTAGCCTTTGCACAGAGTAGTTTTGAATCCCGTGTAGCCACTGGAGTGCTACAGTGATATTTCTTCAGGACAGGCTTTACCGTCCACTTGATTACAAAGCACTATTTTTCCCACTTTAGAGCACCTCATTTATGTGGAATGAAGCTTTCAGCAGAGGAAAATGACCAGGCGTATCTTTGCATTCAAGTAGTTCAGCAGGAGTGGCCCTACACTCCCTCCACAGCCATGCAGTGTGAAATCACTGGGTGACGTCAGGACCATATAGAGTCACTTTTGATGGATGGCTTGAAGTTATTGGAGATCCTGGCATAGCCCTTGATTCACATGATCTTATTTGTTGCTGAAGCTTTTGGTTGGTCAAATGTGGGAACACATTTAATGTACCACTCCAATAATCCCTCAAAAGCATGCATGTTCCTTCATTGTTGGGGACACCAAATCTGCATGAACCGCTTACACGCTGAGGGTTGACTAGTCCATGTCCAACAACAAATCACAGGGACATCACCTTCCTCCGTGCCAAAATACACTAGTAAGAACTGCTGACGAGGGTAGCTGATTTGATCAAGTTGTCCACGGTACGCCACTGCTCTGTCACCTCCATCAAATTCTGGTCTACGAGTCGCTGGAATGTTTGGTCCTCGGTGCCCTCTGGAGACCGGCCAATTCCAGCAGATTAATTCCAAGAGGTGTTCGGCTGTCAGCTCCTCTGTCCCCGGTGTGGTGATAAACTGGCATCTCCCCACTTGCAGGGTATTGGAACTTGAGATAAATTCATTCATTGGCAATTCAATCCTAGCTCCAAGATCAGCTCTTTCTCTATATTGAGTTGTGACACCAGATGCACATGGAGTCTGTGGAACTTCCTGTGAGCTGGAGTATCGTCTCTCAGGTGCTGTTCCTGTGTTGTGAGATTGGGTTTTTCTTGGAACAATCAATGGATCAAGGATAGAATTTATTTTATTTTATAAGCTGGAGGCTCTGAATTGTTTGATAGGACTGGATGTTACATAGCCTTTATCCTCTACCACAGAAAATGCCTGTAAATCCAGAGCAATATGGCCATAAACATGGGCTGATCCAGTTCAGGCCGCCGTACATTAACAAACATGTTTATTTCAAATATATGTATAGAACATTATTTTGAGTATATTTTAAACATGTGTCTGTGAAGCTGGATTTCAGAGGCCTGTAGACCTGTCCAATAGCTTGACAACCAGCACGAGTAGCTGGACTCGATGACGTCTAAGTGTGTCTTAAACCAAGGTGGCTAAGCATTGAAGAGGTATTGTTGTTGAAGGCCAGCTCTTGAGATCAGACACTTGACCCTTTTCAGATTGAATAGGTCAGAGTGCTCCCACACAGAGGAGCTTTCTTGTTTTGATGGCACCGCCTCCGTTCTCCCTCTCTCTCTCTCTCTCTCTCTCTCTCTCTCTCTCTCCCTCTGCCTCATTCTTTCCCTTACATGGCCTTTCACACAAACCGTTTCCATGATCCAAAAATATTTAATGAATTCACTAAAGATTCAAAAAAACACAACATGTAACCGCAACTATTCATTTAACATTCAGCCATATAAGTTTATCTCCGTTTTGCTCTTACTATCTAATGAATGCTTCTCCTCCTCATGTGTTTCCCTCTCAGGGTTTACAGGCTCTCACAATGTGGCAGAAAGTCCAGTTATTCTACCAAGGGGTTCTGGAAAATGGAGGCAAGTCTTTTATTTCCAGTTCATTATTGTAATTCTTACGGTATTTCAAATGTAAAATGTTAGATATTCTTATCAGACATCTGCACAAGGTTTGATATAACCTCTGCTTTTCTCTCACCTATTCTCTCTAGACAAAAGGACAGACAAATGGCTGCTGGTCTACTCCCCTGTGCCAATTAGCTGCATCTTCCTGAGCTACCTAATCATTATATGGGTGGGGCCAAAGCTGATGGCGAAGAGGCAGGCGGTCAACCTCAAACCTGTCCTGATAGTTTACAACTTTGCCATGGTCTGTCTTTCTGCCTACATGTTCTACGAGGTAACTGCATGACTGTTTAAGTTTTATAAGGAAAAGCAAACAGATTCTACTGCAGCTGAAAGAAACATCAGTAGTATGACATAAGTTAGTTTTAGGCATATGGAATGCAGACGTGCCAAAAACTACAGTTTTTTGAATGGCCACTTGAGGCTGCCTCCAAAAACAAATCAGCCCCAGAAGCTCAAATTTACTGAAGAAAAAATAACATGTCTACATCCACGTACAAAAGCCTCTACAGCTGATTCATGACAACTGTATGGGAATTATCTACACAATAATGTTTTACATAAATAAAGTGTTAAGGTTATTCATAATTTAGAGCTCTTTGACACTTTTTGGATTCAAAGTTGGTCTCTGCTAAGGTGCCACCACACTGAGCTTCAAAACTGCTCTTCAGAAATCCAGTGGGTGACGTCAAGGAAGGTTTATACGAAGTACACAGTGAACATGCTTTAAAACCTTCTGCACACTACATACTTCTTGAACATGATGTGGCTTTTAGAAACTAAAGTGGTTGCCAAACAAAGTGAAGTCTGAAGCTGTGCTTTTAGACATGCACATCTATTGGATGTGCTCATATGCAACTATTTACTGTGAAGCTTTTTTGTGTTGCCCCACGGACGGTGGCCAAAGAAATCAGTCATTTGCAGATGGAAATATCAGGTGATTTTATAGTTCTATATGAGGTGATTTGTGCGTCTGATCAGTGGGAGAAAAAAAAGCAAAGCAGAGATAACAGCAGCTCTTGTCTTTCCAGTTCACAGCCTCTTCCTGGTTGGCCAGATACAGTCTGCTGTGCCAGCCAGTTGACTACAGCGACAGCCCACTGGCCATGAGGGTAAATCTTTTATTCCACTGTATGTTTCCTGATGCAACACTTTCTTAATAAGGCCTCACTCTGAAATTTCATTTAGTAGTCCATGCACACAGATTTTTGTGAACAAGGCTTTGAGGCCATAATATGCAACCTCCTTCAGAGTATCGGTTCAAATGTTTGTGTTTACTAAAATCACAGACATGCCAGATTTGATTTCCTACCTACAACTGTGAAACTAATGTTCCACTGAACTGTGGAGATTGCACTCTGTGAATTTTAATGTGTATGTGTGAAGAACGTCTTTCTGAACCATGGAACAGAGAGACTTATAACATTTTTTATCATGTTGGACAGATGGCCAGAGTCTGCTGGTGGTTTTACTTCTCCAAAGTCATAGAGCTCAGCGACACTGTGAGTACAAAAGGAGTCAAGAGGAGCGCTCCATTTGTTATGTAAAAGTGGAACTAAGTATACACAGTGCAGCAACTCCAAAATAAACTGACATGCTCAAGCAGTATGTGGCTGTATTTCTATACCTGCAGTGCTTCCTTAATGTAAACACATGGCTGCATGTTTTGTGTGGTTCAGATATTTTTCATCCTGAGGAAAAAGAACAGTCAGCTGACATTCCTCCACGTCTACCATCACGCCACCATGATCTTCAACTGGTGGGCCGGGGTTAAATATGTGGCTGGGGGCCAGTGTGAGTACAACCCACCCGCCCAGTCTCACGAAATGTCCTGAAAATGACAAATTGTGCTAATGACGTCTCCTAGAAGAGCACACTTATGGAAAGTTTGGGAATACAGTACGTGCTACTCATCCTGTGTATCTGCTCCTAGCTTTTCTGATAGGTCTTATCAACTCCCTGGTCCACATAGTGATGTATTTGTACTACGGCCTGGCAGCTCTGGGACCGAGCGTGACCAAATACCTGTGGTGGAAACGCTACCTTACCTCCCTGCAGCTGGTCAGTATTTTCCGCTGTGTGTATGTTTTACCCAGTGTTATCAACATGTCTCTACACAACTGTCCATGTGAATGTGGAAATACGCCGACAAAACCAGCTCTCCTACATATTTGTGTAGAAGACGATGTGTGTAAGACGATGGTGAACTTTCAGCTTCAGCTTGAGCATTTTTCCTTTTCTTGTTGTCAAATGGCCAGTCTTTTCTGCCTGGTACAAGTCCAAAAATTTGCTGAGTACTCAGCTGTGAGGGGCTTAACATGGAGGCCTTCTGGTTGGGTTGTCATTGTTCTGCCTGCCTGCTGGCATAACTAGATGGATTAACAGCGCTGATGCTCCTCAGCTAACTATTAGGCCATCTGTTTTCAACTTATAGAGTTGACTAAGAGACAATGAACCTGTAGTGTTTTGTTTTTTTTTGTCCAGCATATATAGGTCATTATGGTGCATGACTGCCATTCTGTAACAATAATTGTACTGACCTTAGTGTTGACCCCCAAGCCTTCATTAAGAGTTGGCTCTGTGGTTTAGTCAACTGAAGCTGACATAGTTCCGTTGATCTGGGAGATTGTGGGGCCATTGTTCCGGGCCCCACAATGTCCTGAGGGTTAAAAACGGTTAAGTTGATTTTAGAGTTAAGGTTACAGTTAGAGTAAAGGTTACTTGAGAAGGTAAGGGTTAGGGGGAGCTGGATGCAGTGAAACGGCCAATTAAGTGTAATTTATAGTACCAGGACACGTTGATGGTGTTAGGTATCTTAGGTACGTCAACGTCAAAAGCATTTATACCTGTGTACTGGTATGTCCGGCGTGACCTACACTTTCAGCATACCGCTGTACTGGAAATTAAGCTTTAGATGTATGACATTCATGAAGTTCATTCATACTGAAATCCTGCCAGCGTCCTGCTTTGGTACCATTGCGAAATCAGAAAACATAAGAAAGAAGAAACTCATGAGGGAGAATGAGCGACAGCAGGGGAAATCAAAAGAAGTGAAAGCTACCGTAACTGAAAGTCAGTCTCATGTTAAACAGTCAAGCGTGTAATTAATATGTGTTAAGTTAACAAAAATTTTAAATAAAATAATTTAATTTACACAAACTGAAAATGTCTTAGTGATTAACTTTGATGTTTTAACTCCAGATAGGACTCCTGTGCCTTTCCACAGTTAAGCTAGTTGTCATTTTATGGCTGTTTCACGGACATGGACAAGTTGCTGTCATTGTTTGGGTGTTAAACAGGCACTAAGATAAGACGGCCTGTTTTGCACATTGTTTTATCTCAGTTGTCAGATTGTATGAAACTGAAACCACAGTGCGACGCTGTGAATAAATACATATTACAGCTGCTTTTTGCTTTTTTACAGAGATATCAGATGTATCATGTAGTGATGATTGTTTTGCCGTGCATTGCAAAATAGCTATAATATAATACTATTGTTATCATAGGCAAGGTATCATGATAGCAGCATATCATCAGATTGTCTCTGATTCAAATCCTGCGTCAGGCTTCATTATATCAAGTATTGTTTTCTCCATATGTTCATCATCATTTTTAAAGTCCAGGTTGTCCAGACAATCTTTCACTTCCTGTTCAAAGGAAGTGAAAGCTACCGTAACTGAAAGTCAGTCTCATGTTAAACAGTCAAGAGTGTAATTAATATGTGTTAAGTTAACAAAAATTTTAAATAAATTCTTTTTATTTTCTCTCCAGCTCCAGTTTTTCATAGTGACCATCCACACCACCTACAACCTGTTTGTCGACTGCGACTTCCCTGACTCCATGAACATGGTTGTGTTGGCCTATTCTCTCAGCCTCATCGCTCTCTTCAGCAACTTCTACTACCGTAGCTACCTCGTCAACAAAAAGGCCAAGAAACCCTAGACAGCCAGAGGAGAAAGAGAGAGAAAAGCAAAGCAAAAGTGAAATGAGGGAAAAAATAGAAGAAGTGAGGAAAACCAGGAAGGTAGAACAAACAAGGGAAGAAGACAGATCACAGTGGGGATATTGTTAGTTATGTTAATCACGTTATGTTAATGATCTCCTACTAATTAATGCACTTTTCCTATGTACAAAAACATTACCATAATAATTAAAACCTGTACAATGACATCTGACAACAGAAAATAAAACAAAACATTTCTGTGTGTATATTTGTGCGTTGGACCCAGTTTTATTACACCTACACTGCATTCAATAGCTCCTCGTAGCAAGACCCCAAACACACTCAGCATATATTAACTGTGTCATGAGTCCCACGCCCCATCTGGGCCCCCACTCACAGCCAATCATGTTTGGGCTCCCATTAGCTCTGTACGCCACACTCTACATATTTTCCTCCTACTTTTGTAGAGCAGTCTACCCGTTTTTTTTTTTTTTATCACTTAATTCGTCTTAGCAATGGGGAGAAAGCACCCTCCACCCCACCCCCACCCCATCTGTCATGGTGTAGAAATATATATAATTAAAGCTGCAAGCAGCATTGAGGTGGCCAAGCAGAAAGTTCAGCAGTGCAGATTTGCCACGTAATTCAATGCAGTTGCATCAGACATAAAGCATTAAGCAGTCACAGCAGGTTTCAAGCCAAAAAACCCAGGATCGGTTGAGATATGAGGTCACTTCCTGTTTGGCGAA
>JASGAT010382865.1:0-34147 GCA_030220025.1 Chelon auratus
GACCAGGCTACCGAAACGCAGCCTCTAAATAACGCATAATCTGCCGCAAAACTCGTTCATTTCGCCAATATTTTGTTATGATACGTTAGTGCTATTCCCCAATGAGTCCGGAGTTACCTGTTATCATCATCTGGGGTCGGTAGATTGACTAACTAACCTCTGACCTGGATGATGTCACCTCTGAGCGCCGTGCGCACCCACGATGGTCGGCTTGTTTACCTGTAATTTGCTACTACTAGTTTTTTGCAACATGGCTGAATATTTTTCCAATTCTGAGGTTGTGGATGACGACTTTGTTTATGATGGACGTCCTTACCGTTTTGAGCCAGAGTATACGGATGAGGAGGTCGTTGAAAGGAGGATGCGGAGGCAGAGAGAGGAACAGCTGGCCAAAGAACAACAAACCGCTGCACGTCCGCAAATAGATAACCAGTAACTCCAGACTCAACGGGGAATAGCACTAGCTTATCATAACAAAATATTGGTGAAATGAACGAGTTTCGTGGTAGATAATGCGTTATTTAGAGGCTGCGTTTCGATCTAAATATGGTCCGAACGACTCCAAATGACACCAAAGTTATATGGGTGAGTAAACGAATAAGGTCCAGGTTGTAAAAAACAGTAGTTCCCCATTAAGGTTCTGACGTGCCAAACTGAAGAAGAACTGTCGTCATCGAAGGGCGTCTTTGACACCTTTAATGTGTCTCTGTCAAAATGTTGCACCTGAAGTCTCCACATAACTCTTTCATAAAAAGCAAATTACTCTACCAGGAAATCGTCTCTTAGTTGGGAGGCTAGGACGCTAGGACAAGCTGCAAACCTTTGTATAGAGCTGGCCTCTCTTGGATCATATTGATTAGCTGGTTTATTCATCATGTCGTGATGATATTTGGGTGTCGGACTAGTGTCAACGGAGTAGGACACATCTGAAAATGGCTGACTGGCAAATTATGGCCTCACCATGCTTAGTTAGGCGGGAGCATTTGTCACCTCAGCTCATGTCACAAGAGTTTCTCACTAGTAACCGAAGAAAAAAAACCCCAAATTTTCTCACTTGAGCAAACCACATACACCAATACAGTAAACAATGTTTTTTTGTCGTTAAAATGGAAGAGAGACAAGTTGTAGTCATAGGGAAGATTATGAGGAAACTCTGGTGAAAAAAACAGTGATATTACACATCTCTGGTGACTCAAACTCCCAAGAACTCACAAAGCTGCAGTCTCCTGTGACTTCATGCCTCTTTCGGCAGAAATAGATCTCTGGAACTGCAAGAGCCTGGGGGAGTCAGACGAATGTTTGCATGCAATGACAGAAAATATAGCAGTGTTTTTTGTCGTAGAAGGATTTCTAGTTTAATCTGTGTCACATACCCAGGCATAAATTAAAATACTTCAGGTATAAGGTGTGCTTGCCGATAATGACTTCAAAGTGAACCACAACAGCCATCGTGCGGAAACTGAAACTGTGTGGTTTGCTGACAGAAGGGTTCCTATTTGTCAGTTTGTGTGCACAACAAGTTCCAGCAACTGTTGGTCAGAAAAACCAGAACAAGTAAATAAATATGTAAAGCGTGTGAACACCTGCTCTACAGTCAGGCACGTGGGAAAGTGGGAGAAAGGTTTAAACATGTCTCACTTTTACTGCAAATATTTAGAGAGAAAAAGTGTGACTGGCGCTCGACTAAGCCTGACTTAAACTTTGGTAGACCTGTCTTTACAGATCCTACGCAGATTTCAGTGCATTTGTGTTACAGAGGACCTACAGTAAACCCATCCCACTGTGTGTTATAGGTTTATCATGTAGCTACAGGGTCCTGGATGCTTGAACTATTTCATATGACTTCAAACCGCGAGCTGGCACATCCCCTCATGGCTGCCTCCTGATACATTCACAGTGTTGCGATCAGTCCCACATGTAAAAACTGATGGAAGAGCTCATACAGAAAAGGAAGAAAAGAGCGCCTTAGAGAAGAGTTCAGGAAAGTTGAACAAGCCGTTGTGTTTTTGGCCTGGAGGACAATAGCAAATATATGTCTGTGTGAACAACAAGCAACTGATTTTTCACATCATCTCATACTTCAAAGACGTAGGAAGAAAATCTATGTTAGCTGAGATCACTAGCATCATGTGTATATGCGAGCAGGATGCACAACAGGCTTTGGTGTCACTGATTTCCTGCAGATATTGCACAGTGGCAGTCACGCTCTTTGTGTTTTGTTTGGAGGCTCGTCTTTAAATGATGCGCAGAAAACACATGAGCGCCTTTCGATTATTTGCTAATCAGTTGATCAACCTTTCTGTGCTCTGGCTTCTCAGATATTAACATTTGCAGCTTTTTCAATATTTGAGTTTTTCTCTGAACAAAACAAAAAAAAAAGACAAAACATTTCAGACTCATAATGAGTAGATGAACTCATCTGGGTGTTATCACATGAAGTTCAATAGGATGAAGCTTGTGGGATGTCAGAAAATAGCTGATCTGGCAGGAAGTCGCACTAAGTGAAGAAAACGAGAGAGAGGGGACATATATTTCTTGAAAAACTGAACTGTGCACGTCAGAGGACGGTTCAAAGATGCAGCCCCGAGCCTGCAAAACCGCAAGGGCCACCCACATGAGTTTCTTAGTTTCATACTCTCCTCTCTGAACCGGCTACAGATGTGTAGCATTCGCGCTGGTACTGATTCTGCAGTATGCGCAGCATGTGACAACTGTGAAACTGTCACTTTGAAGTGAAAGGTGCTCTGTATTTTTGGAAATCAGAGACGGTGTTAGTGGCACTAACCAAAAATGATGATGTCTGTTTTTTTGTTTTTTTTTACCATGTGCGCTTCCTCAGACTAAATGTCTTGTAGTTTTATGTCTGAAGAAGATGCAGATATTCCCAATGGTCTCATCCTTTGCCTTTCTTACATGAAGTTAGCCTCAATGTTACGGTTAACAGTTGCCAAAAAGAGTCGGGTGGGGCTGCAGCCTCTCTCAGCTCACACTGGGTAAGAGGTGAGCTACTTCCAGGGTAGTTTGTCATTCATTTGCAGAGTTGGCATCTACAGACCTAAGAAACACAAGGTATTTAAGGTATGACTCATAGAAAAATTAGAAACAGACATTTTTTTCCAGAACAAACTCTTGTCTGTCCACCCTGAAACCACCCCTCTGGTTATTCATCTGCCAGTTAGATTTTCTCTACAATAAGCACTACGACCTCACTGAGCCGCCTGCTGCCAGAGTGGTTTAATTGCAAATAAGTGCATTTTCAGATTAGATCCGATTGATCGGTTTGTGTCTGAGGGCCCGACGTCTACCGACTCGCATACGTACACTCATACTGTCGTCTACAAAAACACTGTGCACATTTACAAAAATCCAACCGACATAGATCCTGCAATGTACGCTTTACGCTGCTGCTACTTTTGTTTCTGAATATCTTTTGGGAGCTTTCATCCAACCAGATATTTAATATAGTTCAATTTCATGTCTCATTAGTAGTACACTTCCTGATTTTGTTCAAGCCAACTTTACACCGGATCCAACAGTCCATCTTTTCCTATTGGAACTGTGGATCGTTTGTCAGTGATGACTGTTATTAAAACAGACCAGCGTTGGGTTGGGTTCAACCAAAGAGCAGAGCTATCCCTGAATAATTATGTCTCATCTCTGCTGTTGGAGCAGAAATTAAATGGAAATTCAGAGTTGCCAAGGCGAAGCTTGTGCCAAACTTTTTCTGTCGTATTGCTGAATACAGTACGCTTTCAGCAGAAAAATGCAGAGCTTTGGTTTCCGGATCTCGGTCTTGAAAGCTGGATACTTACTAAATAGTCGATTCATTACGAGTACGTGTGATTGTTTATTTTCCCTCCGTATAGCAGAGACAGTCGCTAATTGTTCTGGAAGTGGAAGGACGATCTCAGTGAAAGCCTAATCTCTCTACAAGCGGCCTTTAAGCCCCAAAATAAACTGAGGCTCACATGATAGCGAGATAAGAGCAGAATAATCCCCAAACACACCCACACATACTTTGGATATCTGCCACATACGAGCAGGACACCCGCGAAGGTGCAACATCACACATCGTGTCAGTTTACAAAGGTCTTAACCTCCACGCAGGGTCGAGCCACACACATGTATAAACACCGAGACACATGAAAGCGCTCTGCATGTGTTGTCACGCTTCGTCAGTCGTCGGCACTTTTCTTCCGGCTGTTACAATTTCAGCATCTTCAGGAGCATCCTCTTGACCCCATTAAGGACATGTATAATTCATTCCATATTGAGAAGAAGAGAGGAAGAAGCGCCGTCTAAAAATACTTTAAAATAAAAAATACTTTTTAAAATGTTAAAAGTCACTTACGGCAACAAAGAGGATTGTCCTTCTAAAATAAACGAACCTTGTACAAACTGAACAATTGGCTTTTATCCGAGCTGCACAAGCTATCAGTTATTTCCAGGAATTTAGAGCTATCTCTTAAGTCATGTGACCCTTGGCACTGCACAGTTGTTGCGCGACATCAGGAGCAAAGAGGAGGGAGATGGAGGCAGACAGGGCAGACAGGGAGGCAAAGGGTAAAGCGTTAAGGAGGTTGCTGTTAGGGAAATGTAGCCAGCGAGACGATAGGGAGTCAGACAGGAGGAGACTGCATTATCTGCGGTTCGAGCAACAGCAAGAAGATTGAAAAGTGTAGAGGTTAATGAGAGAAGTGGACAACCACTGCTTCTGTTTTTCAAATAGAAAAGATGGTTATTTTTCTCTGCAGCTTGTTGATTTGATTATCACTGTGGTCAACCCGTTTTCATGCCCAGGGCCAAAAATAAGTTCCAGTTTATATGTTTAAAAGGAATAGTTCAGTGTTTTTGGAACAGTTCCAGTCTTGTGCCTCGATGTCTTGAGTTAAATGAGATGCTTGATACCGCGCTTATGACTCTCTGTTAAATAAAAGGTGATTATGTCATCATAAAAAAAGTGCGAGTGGTGGAAGACAGCGAGCTTTGCTTTCTCAAAAGAACTTCTGCATCAGCGCCCCATGTTTTTACTCTCTCTATGCTAAGCTAAGCTAAGGTAAGCTAAGCTAAGTGTATATATTATATTTTATATGTTATAAGACTAGTATCAAACTTCTAGTCAAATATCACCAAGTGAACAAGTTAGCTAATTTCCCCAAATGCTCACCTATTCATTGATTGTACTTTTAACTTTTTTAAAATTACTAGAAGTTGTCCCCCTTCTGGTAATAACTTTAATAATTCCTTTGTAAAAGACTTTCGTCAGGTGCATCAGAAACTTTTCTTAGGCCGACAGTGATGGTGAACTCATGGAACCCAGGTTACGTTAGTAACTCTTGTTTCTGTGCAATAGTTGCTATAGGCTGCTCTGTCTCTTGCTACAGTTGCTTTGCTCATGAGGTGTGGCAAACCAATCATTGTTTGAGGTTTTAAAACATAATGCTACGCAGGCAACATATTTAAAGCTCTGGTATACTATGGAAATGCTGATAGGCTTAATCAGCACTGAGTGAACTAGTTAGCCTAGCTAAAAGTCACGTTTAAGTTAAGCAAGTGGTTATAAAACACAACCAACATTAGCATTCAACTGGGAAATCCTTCCTCTTTATATCTTGACCATCAAAAATTTTCCTATGACGTTCCCTAGGTTCTGTTTTATTCTTCCTGACACTAGTGAATTCATAGAACTCAGGTTACATTAGTAACTCTTGTTTCCCCACAGCAGACTCCAAATTGGTGAAGCCAACGCCTTCTACATTCCTACTGATGCTCTGTTGTTCAGCTCTGGGAAATAGTCATTATTTGTTGACGTCACCGTGAGACGGTTGTCACGGAAAGCAGATTTAAAACTATTCGAGATTTACCCAACGTTCATAGCCTTTAATCATCATTGAGGGAACTTAAAGACTCAAAGGTCATGAGAAACAAGCCATCACTATCAAAAGAATGAAACTAAATCTGATTCAGCAAAAACAAGTTACATAATCAACCCCACCCTCTTCTTTAAACCTATTTTATGTAATAATGTCTTGCTCTTTTCTCCAGTAAGTAAATTCTTTATGAACAGCAGGCGCTCGTCTGAAGGTTATAATGTTGTTTTTGTGATAAAGACAGAATCGCTGAAACTGTCTAACATTAGGCTTTTCTCATTTCCGAGTATTTGAAAAGCTGCTTTGGGTGTAGTTTGTGATAAATGGATTTTTTTTTTGTATAACAGGATTTCAGTCTTCATCAAGTCATTTCCTTGTTTTTGCCACCATGCACCTGCTAAGACCCCTTAGTGCCGTGCCAGAAGAAACACACAAGGAGTTTACAGACACACAAACATACACACACACATACTTGTAGTCCACCCGGGTTCTCAGTACCTGCTAACCGCTGGTAACTTCAGATCCTGGACATGTGTGTGTGTTTGCAGCCAGAGCAATGCTGCATCTGTGCACCAGGCCTGTCCAGCCCTCCACCTCCCTCCATGCCTCTCTCCCAAGTCAGCAGCGGGCCAGAGCAATCCATCAAAGTGGTACCGTACAGGGATCAGCGGAGCTGTGGCGTCCGCCTGGAGCAACGTGTTCGCATTAACCTCTCCGACAAGAGGCCAATGCGAACGACCATGTCGGTCATGATGCTCCTACCCCAGACAAAAGCGTCATGGGAAAAAAATTAGCTGAACTTAAGGGAGCATGTAGTGTTTCATCTGTAGAAACCAGAAAATAAATTATTTGTACAATGTCAGAGGTCCAAACAGAGGAAAAGGCTGACTGTTTGTTTAAATGTAATAGATAAATGTTCTAACTTTTATAAACTTTCACATTCATAGCGTTACACTTGGTTGTTCTTGAGAAAAATCATAGAAATGTGACTCCACAGAGCTGACCAATCACAACACTGATAAACAGTGTTTTAGGAGTTTATTTTTCTGTTCATTTTGGTTCATATAAAGGCCTCGGGCTGTGAGATCAACTTTTGACCACAATGTAAGCTTAAAAAATAGAGAAAAGTACATATTTCCATAAATGTAAGGATAGACGATATTGATTGTGAAGCATGATACGATCAATGTTAAGTGGCTCACTTTGGGAATGGCAGCCTGTTATTCCATATGGGGAAAATACCCTTGTTTGTATGCTTTATGTCCTCCATCATTTCTTTATATATAGTAAATATATTTATATAGTCCATGCAGTTGAATCGAGAAGGTACAACTTACAAATAGTGTATAGTGTATAGCGCAGTTCGACAGTTCATATACAGTATGCATACATTTATAGTCAAGTATATGTTTCCTGAACAGCTTCAGCATCAGGACAAAAAAACAGCGTGCTGCTTCTTTTCAAATACAAGTCCCTCGAATTTTATCTACCACCCTCACAGCAACTGGAAACTCTCTGGGCATGAATGCTCCAACGTAGACACAAATTTAATTTAAACAAGTATGATTTTTGGAAACTTTGAGGCATCTTGATACTTGTTTCCAGCTTGAGAGCATCATACCAACTCACTCAGTAAGGCATATCTTGTGGCCATATGTCAGCAGCAGAGAGGAAATGCTGCACTGGATGTGAGAAAATTGTGACATTAAGGGTTGCAGAGGGAACTGAAGCGATCTATTTCTGTCATCGCATCAGTGGTCTCTTTCAATCAGCGACGGAGTGTGTGTCCTGTGCGAGGTTTGTGTTTTCTGTATTTGAGCAGCCTTGAAATAACAGCGCAGAAGCTAAACTTTAAGGGGAGTTGGTGACATGCCACAGAGAGAGGGAGTGTGTTGACAGGAGTGGGACTCACCCCCCAACTGTGACTTCGTCCACGCTAACATGGATGCGTTTTTTTAACTTCTTTAAGCTTCACGCAGCACTCTGCAAAAGTTTTTTGACTCAAACAAAACGAAATCACCAAAAATGTCTGATTTGTTTTGTTTTTACTCGCCTTATACACTGTGACTCACATCTATGACATCTCTCAGAAAGAAAATAATAAAAGAACACAATAGATTTTTCTTTCTGAAAATTAAATTTTTGCCAGATGTGCTTGTTGCAATTACCCATTCTCTTGCCATTTCATGTTTTGTCACATGACATCACATTAAACTAAACAAACATATTTCGTGTATATTAAACATGCTGAAGTAGCTCTGTAAGCTGTGTGCAGACTCCCTAAATAACAGCCTGCGCTGCGATTGGAGGCCTACAATTATTCCTGTCGTGTATGCTTTTCCTTTTCAGCAAGTGAATCATTTACAAAACACCCCCCAACTTACTATTACATATCTGCTGTTATTATCTCTCTCTGAGGGATTCAAATAAGTTGGGTGTGTTTCTGAGCTCAGTGCTGCTCTGAGAAACACACTCTTTTCTTTTTTGAGAATTAGATGAAATAATGGTACCACTCTTGTGTAGCCTACGTGTATTTAATGTGGAGGCAATGGAATAGCTTAGCTTAGCTTAGCTTAGCATAAAGGCCGAATACGAGCCTACAGCTGATGTACAAAGTTCAAAAATCAATGCAGCTAAAGCTCACCAACTTAATATAAAACCGGGTTCAGAAAGTGTTAGCTATCAACTTCAGAGTTACAACACCTGGTTTATGTTAGCTTGTGGTGCATGCTTGTGGTTATGACATGGGAAGTCAGGAATAACGCCACTTTCAAATGGTGTCCTGTTTACCGCATTCACGCTAGCTTGGTAACTGTTAGCCTTTGTGGCTTCTCAGCATCAACATTTGCCTAGCAGGGGTGTTTTCGCAACTTACAGCTAATGCTACCACCTGATTGCAAAGTATTTTGAGACATAAGACGTTGTTTATTCATCCCACATATGAGAAATTTCCTTGTCACAGTAGCGCGAAATATGGCGTAAATATATACAAAAAACAATAACGAATTTGAAGGCAGCATGAGTCATGAGAACTCTGCTGCTAGGCAACAGTTGCCAACAGAAACCACCAAGGCTAACAGTTTAACAAGCTAACGGCCGGGAAACTTAGTGTCGGAAAAGCAAAGGCAAAAAAAGAAAAAAAAGAAAACATGACACTGTTGGTAATATCAACTTTTCGTGAATACCACAAGAGAGTTTCGTTCATTTGGACTCTTATCATGAAGAAGGTAAACACGACCCCGTTTTAAGGCAGTGCCGTTAAGCGAGCTTGTTAGCATTAGCTGGTTAGCATAGTCTGGACAAACATCTATACTTACTTTTACTTACTTTTCACAGGACTTCTTCAACTTGCTCACCTCATCCTTTTATACTATTTATATTAAAAATGTCTTGTCTATAAAGATTTTATATTTATAGCTCAGTCCGGTGTACGGTTAATGTCACACATTCACAAAGTTAAATCATTTTCTTTTTCATGTTTTATTTTTTTGCACAGTCTAGACAAATTTTGTGAACTCAAGAAAAATTGGTAAATGGATTTTTTTAACTTTGGACAGAGACCAGCTGGCTCCTTGTCCCTGTTTTCAGTCAACATTGCTAAGCTAATTATCTACTGGGTGGATGAAAATCTAAGCATATTTGCAAAAAAAAAATCTGTCTCGGAAAATTACACTCTGACCAGCTTCACAAAACAGATAGTGAGCCTGAAACTGCATCAATCCATCTAACCGGCAGTCAGAGATCTAGAAGCACTCATGTGTTCCTGCAACACTAATGTAAATTTGAGCAACGTTAAGTGGCCAGCGCAGATCAATGTGTTGGTCTGTTAAGTGGGAGCCTGGCCAGGAGCATTAGTATCACTTCATTATTAAAAACAAACTAAAGATAGCACGGATAAACAGCACATAAGTATAATTTTAGTGTGTTATTTAAAATGAGGTGTGCTAGCTATTAGCATGTCAGAATTGTTGAACTGTTTGCCCTTGAAAAGTGACACTTCCTGTGTGTCACTAGTTTCTATTTGCTTTCATTGACTTTGCAAAATAAACCTGCACTGATGCTCGGTAATGTGGAGTTTACCTACAAGCTCTGGGTTATATTATTTTCTCCCTCTCTGTCCCTCATGCGTTATTATTGCTGCTTATTGATTTTGCGAGGACGTGTTTCCTTGACCCCTGTGTGTATTTTTAGTTTGATGTGACCCAAGAGCCCCTGTCCTCCCAGCGTCTTCTTGTACGTCAAAACTGCCGTGATCAGCAGATTTAGCAGGCGTAGCATGTGTATGCGTCTGCTGGAGGGACATGGCTAGGCGAGTGTCACCCACCCCTGCATTATAGAGAGAGGAGTTTGGGTGGGATGAAAGCTTTGACAGTCACCAGGGGGAATGATGTCATGTGTGGGTTTCAGATTGTAAGCCTGGATGTTTTCTGCACCAGTGAAAAAAAATGGCGCTCCAGAGAATACATCTGGAAGTTTCACAAAGTGAAATGTGACACCGTCGCGCCTATGTTCAAGCAGGATGCAAGCGGTGAGATGCTGGAATGGGTGGAAGAAAGTGAGGGAGGGTCGGTGATGAATGGACAGTAGACATTGTAGAGGTTTATAGGACGTACTTGAGGGACAGAGGGTTGGGAGAATGGGGAGAATGAATTAATGGATGGATGGAGGAGAGGAAGCGGGTTAAATAGCAGAGGGAGATAGTTTTAGCCACACCAGCTGAGTGTCTCTAGTTCGGTCTGAAATGTTTCAGCAACTGGTGGTTGGGTTGCCATAAAATTTTATACAGGCATTCATACCAGAGCATAAATCTAATGACTGTAGTAAAACCCTGACTTTTCTCTTGCACCACCACAAGGGTTGAAATTGTTGCTTTTAGTGACATGAGTTTTAAAAACCTTTTGATATTTAAAGGCCTATTTTATTATGACCAAAAACAAAAAACTCACTAAACTAATAACTGTATCTTCAGTCTATAATTGGTGTGGATGATGCTCAGTTCATAATTTTCATTCATTCATCTTGTGTAACCGCTTGTTCCTGTCTGCTGGAGCCTATCCCAGCTGTCATCAGGCGAAAGGTGGGGTACACCCTGGACAGGTCGCCAGTATATTACAGGGCTAACACAGAGAGACAGACAACCATTCACACCTACAGCCAATTTAGAATCACCAATTCACCTAACAAGCATGTCTTTGGACGGTGGGAGGAAGCCGGAGTACCAATGGATTCGAACCCGGGACCTTCTCGCTGTGAGGCATCAGTGCTAACCACGTTTCCACTGTGTCATGAGATAATTTTCTCGCTCTCATTTCTTTGTAACACCACGAAAACTGCACAAATGGCAAATATGTCTGCAGTTATTGTGTGATGGGTTCACATGATGTTGACAACACCAGAGCTGCTGCTTCTCTGCTAGCCGACACAGTGTGCAGGCTCACAGAGCATGTCTACTGTTGTTTCAAATCATGCTATGTTTTAACTTATCTTGTTTATCCAATCCTCCTCTGCTTACTGACATTATTACTAAAACTCGAAGGAATTTGGCCGCTCTGCCTGGATAGACACACGCAACACATTCATGACCTCTTGTGCCCACTGCACGTCCACATACTGCGCATTCTCCAGGAATAAAGGAGCAACCGAGCAGACGGCCAAACAAGATAATTAAGTCAAAGTAAGCGAACCTAAAAACCTGTCAGAGGTTCATCTCGTGATGCCTATTCTTAGAGTGATTACAGAGGACAGTGCGGATCATGTTGCAAGGAGAAATCTTAGAGTAGGCTGAAGTCAGATGAAGATAAATGGAAAGTTGGAGGATAAAGATGAGAAGAGGAAAAAAAAATCTGAAAAAGATAAAAGAACAAAGAAGGAAATCTGGAAATATTTTAGCTTCATAACTTTTTCATGGCTCTAGGCTGCCATGCCAGAGTATGAAGCTTCCCTCTCTTGCCAGTATCGGCTGTTGTTAAATTCCAGCATATGGTGCAGAACAATTTCAGGTCCCACCCAAAGCCCCTTCTGACCGTATTCCTTTGAAGGGTCAAACGCCAGCCCGTCATAAATACATGATTTTAGTCAGCCCTCCGCTCCGTCATTAACGTTACCCTGTTCCTGAGCCACTACAGATGTTTACTTACTTTGATTTTAGGAGATTTGTTTTAACTGTCTGTCCTGGATCACCTTTACAGCTGACACGTTTCTTGGCGCAGCTAATTAAGGTTGAGTTTCAGGGGTTACTTAATAACTATGTAGCTCACAGGTTCTGATTTTCGTTAAGCTTTAAAGCCGTTTATAGCTACTTAGATATGTTACAGATGAGCAGGTGCCAGTCGGGTGTGTGTTTTTACCGTGGCTTTGAACCCCACAGGTGCTGAGTTGAGTGATTTTTATTGCTGGTTTGATGCCTCGCAGGCCAACAGGGGCGCATCTGTGCTGCTTTCTGACTTTTGCTGCTCGCCCAGACGTCTTGGCGTTGGCAAATGCCGAAAAGGAGTCGTTTTGGTTTTGATAAGTGTGGTCAAGAGGGCAGTGGTGTGTTATTGTGGGTGAGTGTGGCTGACGGTCTGCCAGGATCAATCAGGACCACATGGAGCTTGACCAAAAACAGACCCGCTGTAGACTTTAGTCTGCGATACTTGAACCAATTTAGGCTCAGAGCAACTTCTGGTGAACGAGAATGAGATTTTTCTTATGATGAACAGTGACATGCATGTGCACAGAACATTTGCAGAGCAGCAGCATCAATCCTCTGGGTCTACGCAGCGTGCTATCAGGTCAAATTACGCAATTGAAATTGTTGCTGTGTGGTGAGTGTGACGTGCTACATAGCCGCCTTCAACATTTCTGCAATGACGCCGTGATGCAACAGTCATAAAAAGGTTAACAAGCGCTTGAGCATAACTTCAACTTCAAAACAGTGCCGTTTTATAGATTTTGCCGCTCTTATATGGTTCACCATCTCTAGCATAATAGTTTAGATTGGTAGCATGCTAATACTCGCTAACTAGCACTGAGCACAAAGAACAGGGGAGTCTGATGGGAATGTTGTGTTTTGCGTTTGTAGGTTTTTGGTCATGTATTAAAGACACGTTTAATTTGTTTCTCAAGGAAACTACAACGATAATTGATTTTATTTAAATCCACAAATGTGCTGTGGTGCCAGAGCAAATGCAAGGAGAGTTTTATTAGCTAATTGAAAACGTTTACCTGGTGAAAGGCAAGTCACAGCTAGAGCAAAGTCCTCTGGGGAACATGCATGCTTGTGCAAAACTTCATGGCTGTCCAGACTGTGTAATACCAGCTAATACACTGCGGATAGAAACTAATTTTAGATTGAGTACATTATAAACCCTTCAGACAGTGATGGACAACTTTAACCGCCAATACCTCAGAGGCTCATCAGGCCGATTTCTATCCACAAACAGATTTGGTTTTTGTTTGTCTTTTCCAGGGGAGATGTTAGCCCCAGCTCACAGAAATAGCCACTTACATAACACGCTTTGTTTGATTTGAGCTCAGAAGAGATGGAAGACACCAAATAGAGCAAAATGAGATTGATTTACACAAGGTATGTGTCTGCCAGTGGACAGAGGACGTCCCTGAATGATTTACAGCTCAGGCTGGCGTGACTCTAAAATGCACTTGAGTCTCAGTCTGTGATAAATGTAAAAAGCCTGTCTGGCCCACGGCCATCTTAAATCAGTTAAATTAACAGCGGGTGTGTGTGTGCGCGTGTGTGTCTATGTGTGTGTGTACCTGTGGATTTTAGGGGACGTATAATCAGGTTAATAGAAACAGGAAATGGAGCTTCTCTGGGAGATGGAGAAGGGAGGTCACAGAGGAAGTACAGGAGGGATTGAGGGAGAAGCAGAGGGGATAATATTTCTTGGCTGGGATTTCTGTATATGACGCTGCAGGCCTGGTTCGCTCTCTCTAGGAATGTAAAAGTGGTAAAATGAAATCTAAGTGATCGACATCTAAACATGTCTGGCACCAGTGTGTTTAGATAACTCCTCTGTTTATAAGAAAGCAGTGAGAAGAACCATGACAGATAGCTGTGTGTAATTTACGTCTCTACGCTGCCTTGAATTATGGACTATGTACACATCGTGGTAAGTGTATGTACTGCCCTCCCTGTCTCTCCCCTTCAAATCATGCCCTGTTAAGTTAGGCAAGAGACTACACCATGCATTCAGCACAGTTCAGTTGGGTCTCAGTCACCAGAGGAAGAGCCCTGTAATAACTCTGTTGTCTCTTATTGCACAGAGAAAATAATATGGTGTGTTACATTTGATCCCTTTCCAAACAGGTGCTGATCACTGTCAGGTTAATCTCACTGTATTTTACGGTATACCAGAAGAGTTTTAAATCCACTGTTTGTGGTGACGTTCCCACAGTGTTGAGTTCACATCAACCAGCAATGATTGTTTGCTGTTTGCCAGAGCCAAAGAGGGTAAAAAATGGTAGCGGTGGTTACTAATGTAACTTGGGTTCTGTGAGTTCACTGGCATCAGAAAGAATGAAATCTATCCCAGGTAGAGTCTAAGAGAATTTTCTTGTGCTCCAAATAGTAATAAAAAAGAAACTTAAATGTAGGATTACAGCCTGAAAAGGAAAGAGATTATAAGAAATATGTAAAAAGCTGATAAAAACTGCTCCCTCCGTGAGGCTGCATAATGTCACCATGTCAACATGCTCAAAATTATGATGCTAGCATGCTGATGTGTACATTTGCTACTTGTACTAACCAGGACCGAACAAGTACAACTGAGGCTGATAGGTTTTGCAGTTATTTGGTCATAAACCAAAGTAATGGATTGATATGTTGACCCAGTATATGAACATTTAATGAATCACCAAAGATATGTAACATGAATGTGTGTAGTTACATGATAATCTACCCAATAGCAAAGTAATATTTAACTCAACGATGACAAAATTAGTCAAGGTTACACCAAATTTATCAGTATTTGACATTTAGGAATATTATTAAGGATGCCAGATAGATATATTTATCCTTGTAAGTATGACTGTGAAGGTTCTCAGACATCCAGGTCATGGTATTTCCAAAAAGGGTTCAAAAAAGGCAACTGGACTTGTAGAGTTTTTTGACAAGACGTTTCACCACTCGTCCGAGTAGCTTCTTCAGTTCNAAGCTACTCGGACGAGTCCAGTTGCCTTTTTTGAACCCTTTTAGGATATGGTTATCCTTGTAAGGTCGACTGCATACAGTAATTTGCGCCCCAGATCAAGAGATACGTCCAAGGTTCATTGTTAAATCAATTAAGGTTGTATATGTTAAAATGCACTAAACATTTGTATGCAAAGAATATATGAATAACTGAGACAGTTATTTATCTAGAGTATTAGTGCAAGGACACACCAATCTGACTGGAAGTACTGCAGACAACAAAGGCGAACTGTAACGTCACCTCACGCAGCCTTCGTCTGAACCAAAAAGTTGCACATAGTTAGTCTGTCGAATTCATCCTCTGAAGATGAAAAATATATAAATTTCAAAAGGAATTCTATTCAGTAATTATTTGAGACGGATCAAAGTGATGGAGAAACTGACCAAACAACCAGCATCTTCATCTCTCTTGAGCTTTCACCACCAGCTCTTCTAAAAGGTCTAATTACTTCACTCCAGACTTCTCATGGTGTCTCTTTATAGTGTTCGGGTCAGCTACAAAGCATCATCATCGTCAAAGGACAAATAGCTGCTTTTTATTTGTGTCTCTATGTATGTGGTCTGAGTTGGCACGTTCTGTTTTAAATCCCAAAATCCCAGTCTCCTTCTGCTCCTCTGCACTCCCTCACAAGTCCGGGAATTGAATAAATTATACCAGAGGAATTCCCTGGCATAGTAAATATAAAGAGTGTCATTGTGGCGCAGGCACAATGAGACATGGATGGATTTATATAGGGCCTCTGTGATATGCTCGGCTCAGAGACAGACGGACCCAGACTGTACAGAGAGCAGAGAGGAAGCCATTGTCCTGCAGGTCAGACTGAACCCTGACCAAAATGCTTCACAGTGGCGTTAGAAATTCCTCCAGCGTCCTCCAGAATGAATGAATGAGTGTGTGTGAGAGATATGGTTCACAAAGTTTGTGCCTCATCTGAGTATACTCTGTACTACCAAATGTTACTGACAAATTTAGAAGCATTTTGTGGCCAAAATCTAGATTAGTTTATTTTTATTTTCCAGGCTTAATTGAGAGTGTTTTATAAATATTTATTTGGACTGTTTATTGCTTTCTGAAATTAGAAAGTTTGAACACATCTCATGTTACAGAGTTCATTAATCAGTCAGTTTATTTAATAGAAACTCCCCCTGGCCTGCGGGTACAGTGGACTTAAATGCCCAACAGTGCAGTACAGTTGTGCACAATCTTTTTACATTATCTATAACCTTTTCTCTCCTTTCATCTTTGCAGTGCTGCTGGCATGTGTGCTGTCCTTCAACGTGGACCAGAAGAACGGTTTGTCCTTCGACGGCCCACTGGAGGACATGTTTGGCTACACCGTCCAGCAGTTTGAGAACAGCGAGGGAAAGTGGTGAGTCTCATTAGCGGTTTTCCTTTTAAGATTTTGAGGTTGTCCAGAGGCCGAGCATATACTGTGTGTCATCTTTCAGCGCCGGTGCGTTTACTGCTACCTATTCCATAAGACTTTCAACACTTTTCAACATGGTTTGAGGTATAAATAGTGCAGCAATAAAACGTTAGAATGAAGGAGCACTGTAATAGTTTTGTCAGTCAATCAGTTGTCGTCTCTTATGCACAAAGAAAATAAATCAAGTTTAAACTGTGGTGTGGAACTTTTACGTTTATGTATGTTTACGTCTATAACATTGGAGCCCCTGCCAAATTAGTTCACACAATCACGTGAATCTCTCTGTGTTCTTGACTATGCCAAAGTTTTAAGTCTAGAGTCAATGGCGTCACTTTCTTTCTGATGCATTTTACGTTATCCATCCATCCGTCCATCTGTCCATCCTTTTTCATTCGCATACCCGAAGTCGGGTTGACAACCGTCAAAGCATGTTATTCCAGACATCCCTCTCCCTAGCAACGCATCCTAGTTCCTCATCAGGAATCCTAAGGCGTTCCCAGGCGAGTCAAATATATAATCCATCCAGCAAATTCAGTGTCTACTCCTTCACAGCTGGCCACGTCCGTTTTACATCAGCCAGCAATTACTGCTTGCCAGAGCTGAAGAGGAGAGCAAGCATAGCAGCAGAGACAGCGAAGGGGGAGCTCGATGGAGCCTGTGAGAGTCACTAATGTAACTTAGGTTCAATGAGTTTGCAAGTATATAATAAAACCTAAGAAACAACCAAGAAAAGTTTGGAGAAACTCTATGTTCAAAGAAAGGATTACACTGTGTGAATACCGGATTTAGTTTTTCCAGTAAGCCAGACTCTTAATGAATGCTGCTGTTGCTGTTTTTACTCATGTTTAAATCATCACTTCCTTCGCAGATGACTATATGTTTTTAGAGGTTGTTTCCGCTTCAAAATATCCGTCATAAAAAATGCTGTTAGGTACTACAACTAGAACAGTTTGCGAAGGAGGGTGTCTAAAAAAAGCACAAACAGACGTCGCCACTCTGTCTAGCTATAAAGCATCCCACCTGATAACATTTCATCTTTGCAAAGACAAAATAAAACTCAGTTCACTTTGATTAAACTCCAGAACAAAAGTGAAAAAAATAAACTTAATTCACCTGTAAAAGTTAGTGAAGGAGAGAACATCAGCTGCCAGCGGCTGTAATGAGGATCCTTGCCTTTACTACTAGCCGTTAACCACAAACTGCCCGCCAGAGTATCCGCATACCCCGGCTTGTAAATACACAGAAACCAAGCACGCATGGCTCCCTGCTAAAACAGTCTGGGAACACGTTTTTAAAACCTTGTTAAATGCTATTGGAGTGTGGTTAATAGCTCTCTCTGCCTCTATTCTCTACATTTCAGCTATTATTCCTTCTCTCCAACCTGTTGATACAACTGACCGCCTCTCGTATGGCTGTACCTGGTACAGTTCAACAGTAATGTCCTTATCGAGCTCATATGAGATCAGTTACAATAATTCACTCACTGCTAATCAGCGGAGTCGGCTGTGACTGAACCTACTCAGTGTTCAAACACACTGGCTGTTTAGTGTCTCCTAATAGCACTATTTTGTTCTAGTCCAGAGAAAAGTATTAGCCTTCGAGATCTGAGCGATAAGGGTTACTACGAAGAAGTTGATGGGTAGAGCTGGCACAGAGCAAAGGGAGGACGTGAGAGATGCTGAATGATAGCGCAGTAAAATTAGAGACTTAGCTCTCAGTGCTGCACGTGGGAGAATATTTTAATGAAAAAAAATTAGCAATCACACAGTGATGCAACATGCAGATTGCCATAACTGGGAATTGACTGATTAGTTGCAGATGTTTCCACCAGGCCTCCACCCTCAGCACCATTGAAAGGTGATTGAGCTGCACAGAGAAGATGTGTGAAACAAGGCAACGACAGCACATCCTTTCATTATATTTTATGGTACTTTGGTGCCTTATAAATTTTGTCTTCATCCCACAAGGCTGTTGGAATAGGGCTCACAAATATGCCATTTTTTTTCCTCCTGTCAACAAACTATGTGTGCTGCAACAATCTTCCCCAACAATCAAACTAATTGTTTGCTTTGTCTGTGTAGACAAATTGTGAAGAATTTAGAGAAAATTTATAGTCGTTTAATAAACATAACCTCCCAGTAGGTTACCAAATATGACTGGAATTAGCATTTAATTAGTATGTTAGAAATAGCTTGACATTTCAAGAGATACGCTAATTGATTTTTCTCCTTGCTTGGTATGTATATAGATCCCAGTTGTCTTTGTATTTGTTCTTCCTATGTAACATACATCCTTTTTTAAGTGAAGTTTTAAGATTTGTCTAATTTTGGAAAATGGATTTTCTATTGACAGAATTCTTGCTGAAAAATACATGCATATTATATAGAGTAAGAATCTACCACCAAGCTAGTAGCTCTGTGCTAACATGCTAATTGTGGGAAGAACATTTAAATGCAACATACTAGCATGCTGACCTTTTCTAATTAGCACTAAACAAATGCAGTTCTTAAGCTTGTGGTTTATAAAACTGGTAGTCGTGCACACAAAATGCGTGGTACTCAAGTGGTAACATCAGTAAGTCATGCTAACATTGCTGTAAGGCAACTGTTGTTGTCTATAATCCACTAAAGCTAACAGTTAGCAAGCTAACGTAACGCAGGAAATGCAGAGGGCGAACTGAAACATTTAAATTCAACATATTAGCATGCTGACCTTTCATAATTAGCGCTAAACAAATTTAATTCTTAAGCTTGTGGTTTATAAAACTCGTCGGCGTACACACAAAAAGTGGTAACATCAGTAATTCATGCTAACTTGACAACTGTTGTCAAGTTGTCTAGCCACCAAAGCTAACAGTTAGCAAGCTAACAGTTAGCAAGCTAACGTAAAGCAGGAAATGCAAAAATTGTTGGGAATATCAGTATCAACCTACATATCATAAAAGTATGAATAAACCGCAATATGCAGTAAATTAACTTAGCGTCACCATTTATGAAAAAAACGCCACCAAACACGTCACAACTTGTGAACACTGACTCCTCCCAAAGTTTCCAGTTACGAGACTGTGATTGAGAGGGGGACATTCATAAGGAGTTTACTTGTGAACATAGTAAACATGATCCCATTTGAAGGCAGCAAAAGTACAGCTGGGAATGCTGGTCACTAATAGTTTGAATGTTTGAGATATTTGGTGTGATTACCAACCAAAACAAAAGAGATTACATCACTGTAAAGCAATTCTTCCTTCCTTGGGCTGTCCTTGCAGAGTCACAAGCAGTAAAGACAAAAAGATGACATAGACAAGAAAACCTGTTCGGTTATAAAGTATGTTATAAAGAGAATAATCGTTGAGGGTCGTAAATAACAACAGTGTTGTGGCATTTCTCATGAGCAGCTGACAACAGACCAGTCCGAATGTGTTGTTGTTCCCCTCTTTTGGGTGACCAGGGCCCACTGGACTTGAGGAATGTTAATAAGCCAGAGGAAGGCGGATGACCGGCTCTTTTTAGCATCAGTTAACTGACAGAGTGACACGATGTTTTGAAACATACACATGGAGTTGTAACAGAGTTGTAGATACTCAACATGTCCAGTTCAGGCCGACGGATTTAACAACGCTGCAGTCGTGTGCAAACAGCTTTAACATATCATCCATCGGTATGTGGTGAAGCGAGAATTAAATGTTTTTTATTGTCAGCTATTTGAGTGTTATTGTGTCGGGGTGGTAATGTAATATCACCACAGCCACAGGCATATAAGCCAATCATAATAAACTATTAGAGCTTTTACAAGTCAATCTGAGCGTGCAGTTCATGTTTAATTTAACTCTGTAAGGATAATAAAGCCAAGTCTAAATCGTCATGGACCTCAAGTGGAAAGGCACCCTCTCCAATGTGCCAACCCTTAATTTTTGTAATAATATGTAAATGCTTGTTATTATACTTGTAAAACCGTAATGCTGCTGTGTGGTTTTTTGGCTCTAACCAACCGGTCCCGAATGTTCTTTGTTTGTTCAGGGTTCTGATTGGATCACCGCTGTCGGGCCAGCCGGCTAAACGGACAGGAGACGTCTACAAATGTCCTGTGGGTAGAGGGGACAACAAATGTGTCAAACTGGAGCTGCCCAGTAAGAATACTTGACTTCACACTAAATAAAAATTCTCTGTCCTGTCTGTGTGTCTACATATTCTTGCTTGATGTAGTTTGTCCCTGGCTCCCGCTTTCCATTGACCTGACATAGCTTTTGACAGGTTGGATTTATTGTCCTTCATGTGCCAAATTATGCTATAATTTATGAAATTGTAATAAATCTTAAACAAAAAATGAGGGAGATAAAAACAGAAAAATGAGGGACAGAAATCCTGCCTTTGTGTGCATAAAAATATGCCTGAATCCGCCTTATTTGCTGTGTGCGCATGCATGGGTGAGGAGAAATACTATGAGAGCTGTTTGGTGTGTAGCTGTACTACTGTCTGTTTAACCGCTCCGTATCTGACTGTGTCTCCCGGAGAGGAAGTTAGGCCCATCTGAACAGGAAGACAGTAAATAAACATGGTTTTAATGTTTCAGTCTTCCGTTTTATCTTAATTAAACAGATAAACACAACTTTACTCCTGGTCAGCAGTCTGCAAAGACTCTATTAGTGCCGTCTGTGCGTCCACAGAGGGTAACAACGCAGTAGCTCTGCAGCTCTCAAAATTCTGAGATTAATGCATCAATACTTCAACGGAGCTGTTCTCGCCTCAGAGTTATCTAGTAACGGGAGTAACAGTTAGCCTGCTGTTGATGAATTTTTGGCTTTCAGTGATGATAATTGACACTCCCCGACTCACCCGTGTAATATCTTGGATGAGCTAGACAGCATAAAGCCTAAATATCGCAAAGTCAGGTTCAGTCTGGAAAACATCAGCTTTGAATCAGTTTAGATTTACAGCTGGAGCCAGATCACTCAGCAATAAACTGTGAGTGGTTTAACATTATAGCTACGGTGCTGTATTTTAATGTTTCAGCGAAACTGAGACCTTTTTTTTTGTTACCTTGGACTTATTTAGTGGATGTTTCTTGCGTATCCCTGAACATCCCAGCAGCATCTGCAGCTCTGAGTCATTTCAGCCTATGCCCACCGACAACGCCTTAGTCTCACGTTGCCAGATCTGTCTCCGCGCTGCGTTTACACTTCGCCAGAACAAGCGAGCGAGGCCAAACCATAATGAGCGAAGTTAAATTTGTGCGGTTGTTGTGTTGTAATTTTTAATTGCACTTCCATCCGAGCAGTAAAAAGTGAGAGGTGGTTGTGCCACGACCGTTGTGTGTGAAGAAATGCTGGCAAAAGGAGCCCAACGGAGCTGTCTGATAAACAGTTCTTCAATATGTTTACACTCTGTTGGAAAATTGAATCCAAATGGAAAAACCATACACATAATCCATTGCTGCAGAAATGTAAACTCAGACTGCAGTGTTACAAGCAGGAGAACTACTTTGCAATGGTTGCATGATGCTTCAAATCTTAGTTAAAAGTGAAAAGCCGTTGCTCTCCTGAGCCAGCACTATCCAAAGTGTGTATTCTCCTCCGCAGCTGTTTTTAGTCCCGCGTGGACGTATCATGAGGCGCTTTATCTCGATTTGTGTCACTCATTTTATCACATAGTGGAAGAATAAGAAAAAGTCACGCCATAAAAATATATTTTTTTACTTCTGAGGTCAGCAGGGACTTCTGAACAGCCTTGTTCTTCTCGAGTGAGCTTGAGGGCAGAAAATAGAAGGAGGAAATGCATAAAGAATTTAGTTATCTGTGCCCACACAGAGATGAAGAAAAGGTCACAACTTAACTTGCTAACAGCTAGCTGTTCAAATGCGCATACTTGCAAATGACAATCAAAAATAGTTTCACATTAAAATGGTGAGAAGCCCCCAGTGGGGAGCTTGGGTCAAAATTGAAACGGCATGTGAACAAATGTGGATCCCTCGGATGGAAAAGCTGAGTGAGATCCAAAGCATTCCCAAGCTGAAGTAATAATTGCTAATTTTAGCCATATGTAGTGATTGCTTAATGATTCAGTTTTTCAATTTTTTTTTTCTTCACAACAACTGGGATGTTGTTAACTACACGCAGGGGGACAGAGATATGGAGCAAACTTTGTTTAAACACTTCATTGGTTATTACTGTACATCTATCTGGATAGATGGAAGCATGAAAGCAGCTCCTCTTCCTGTGGGAAAATGAAAGAGAGGAATTTGTCCAGCTGTTCTTCCTCTGTGCCTCTTTCTATTTGTCTCAACTTTGTTTATTCATCCTTCTTTTTTTTTTTTTTTACAGAAAACACAACCGTTCCCAACTTGCGTGAAGTCAAGGAGAACATGACCATGGGAACCACACTGGTGACCAATCCCGGAGGAGGATTTCTGGTGAGGAGGAAGTGTTGTACGTTTTCTATATCAAGCGGAAAAGAAGGTCTGATCTTTGCATTTTTCCTACAAGAAACCAGGGAGCAAGTATATGTTCACTAGACCTTTGAACTCAGTGGCGAAAAATAGGCTTGGCGTCTTCATGTTTCCCAGTTGGTCTTCATGTCCTGGGAATGTAACAGGATAGTGTACAGATGCAGAAATGTATGTATGTAGAAACATTGGGAAACGGGTCAATAAATGTGTGTTTGAGCAAATTGGAGAAAGAAAAAATACAATGTACGGCTGCATGAAGTAGTCCAAACCCTTAATGAGTGTTAACATAACTCTTAACAACACTTGTCAACAGAATATAATTACCACCAGGATTGGGAACTTGTTTTGAGATTAGCGAATGCTAGCTTTTCTGCTTTATCAGCAGTGCCACTGGATCTGTCCATCGTCGCTTTTCTATTTCTCAGGAACTATTGTATGTATAGCTATGAAATTTTGTACAAACATTAATGATCCCCAGAGGATGAAACCTAATGAGTTTGGTAATCCAGTGACTGTACTGCTACCAAGATTTTTGCTAATTAGCAAACATTAGCATGCTAATAACAGGATGGTGGCATTATCATGAGCTGTTAGCATGCTGACATTGAGAGTTAGTTCATCCAACACTTTTTTTTTCATGCTTAAAACTGGTTAACAACTTAGTTATGGATTGCTATGCAACTTTGCACTAAGCTTTCAGCTAGTAACATCATGCCATCACAGGTCAAAGTGTCACCCTGGTCTTTTGTACGAGTAAATACATAATTAGCAAGTGTTAGCTTATTTGCTTACTAATAATAATGTGGTAAAAATGGTGTAAAAATATCACTGGGAGCGTGTTAGCTTGCAGACAGTTAGGTCAAGGCATTGCAGTGCCTAAATACAGCCTCTCAGAGCCATTAGTGCAATAGACATCTTGTACAGTTTCCTCCTTATACAAGGAAGTAAAGCCCTGAGGTTGTGGGGCATGCAGGCTGTTTCTCTATTCCCTCCTTTTCTAAAGTTTGAAGGGATGTCTGGGTACTTTTAATAGACTCGGCATCATGCTCAGTTTGAGTAGTTCTTTCCTTTTGGTTGAACCTCCTCTCACCCATGACGTCATACTGGTGGAAAGCTAACCAGTTACAGTCTATTAGTTTCACGTTCTCAGTTGCTTGTGTGTCCTGTCTCCACAGGCGTGTGGTCCTCAGTACGGCTACATGTGCGGCCAGCAGCAGTTCATCTCAGGAGTCTGCGCAAACGTCAGCGCTTCCTTCCAGATCCTCAACTCAGTGGCACCAGCCGTGCAAGGTACGCAGCCCATCGAAGTAAGACACAGCAGCAGATCACTGCGGGACGTGACGGCATTTCTACAAATTGCCTGTCCAGGATAAGAGATCATTATCTACCCTTTGCAGTAGTACCACCCAAGACCTTAACATCAAACTCACCCTCCCTCAGCGAAGAGGGAGATTAGAGCATTCTTCTTAATGTAAACTTGTCTGTGACTCCTCGTCCCTCTGTGGCCCGGCCCAGCCAAGCCCTTCTGCTGCACTGCATGCCCAAGTTAGGAGACAGTTTACTGGGCCTGCGCTCAGTTTCCCTGGAAGGAAACGGTCTAGAAAGAACCGGAGAGTAAACAGATTACAGTTATTTTCCCTTTCTGTTTCTTTGTTTCTTTCTTTTGCTTTTAGAGGTCTTTGCCCTCAAGTCCTTTACAATATCTGCAAGAAGAGCCTTAGATTCTTAAAAATGTACTTTTTGTGGCTGAAATGTGATTTATTTTTCTTCTTCCCTCTTTTGTTAATAATCCAGTTTGATTTTACGACCCACGCGCTCACTGAGAACCACTGCTTTACATTATTACATTTTAATTTAGAAGTTGTGTGTTTATAGTGGCCATGGGTAAACAGGAAGAAGACAGGACGTGTTGCATAACCTAATGTCTTTCTTAGGAGAGAAATCAGCAAATTTACAGTAATGTGTTTACTTAGGCCAGCCCAAATGGGCAAAGACGTATAGAGTAAATCCAGTCTGAGCTTCCCATGCCTGTTAAAATTAAACATATTCTTTAATAAAGTATAATTTCCGGCTTTGTTTCAGAGTGTGCGAAGGAGCTGGACATTGTGATGGTTCTGGACGGGTCAAACAGTATCTACCCCTGGAGCAGCATCGTCGACTTTCTCGACCGCTTCCTCGACAAAATAGAGATCGGACCTAAACTCTCTCAGGTCAGTTGCATGATTGATAGAACATTTTTTTAATAAAATCTTGTCTTAAACATGCAGGGTTAAACACAAGGTTGCAGAATGCAGCATCAATGAAAGAAAATTATTGGTTATACTGACTGACATAGAATAAGGTTGAATGAAGGAATATGTTATTTTTTGCCAACTCAGATTTTCATATCATAACTGATGACTTAATCGTCCTCCATTGTGGAATTTTCCACGTGGTGCCAAGAGCAAGAATAACAGTAAGATGTCTTCATAAAGCAGACATTACGGTCTCCGCCCCTGTTTAAGGACCCTCAGGGTATTTCTGTTCACGTGTCCTGGATCGCCCTGGAAATGGGCGATTATTTTATATTATGGTTACATTGATCTGGCCTGGAGCTTGTGGAGTTTTCCACAGGGAAGCACTGGAAAAAGTCTTCCCGACGTGGAGCCCGGCGGTTGAAAGTCACATCTTCCATGGCTGCTGAAGTCCTCCGACTTCTGTATAAAGAACATTGTGTCATATCAACGCCACCAGACGTGGCCACATCCTCTGGAGACTGTGTGGCAGGGGCGGGCGAGCAGAGCAGAGCAGGGCGAAGGAGGCGTTGAGAGGAAAAATGCGTCTAATGTAGCGTAACATTAACAAGAAACATATGTCTGTGTGTGTGTGTTTTCCAGGTGGGCATTGTGTCCTACGGTGAGACCGTGACTCACCGCGTCAACCTGAGCGAGTATGACAACACTGCTTCTCTGCAGCGTTTTGTCAGAAACCTTCCTCAGCAGACTGGCTCCAAGACCATGACTTTCTTGGGCATTGACACTGCCAGGTACTCAACAGTTTCCCTTCCCTCTCATTTGGGTGAGCCTGGAAATGCCAGCCCACAAGTAACGATTACATCATTGTGGTCTGGTTAGATTTAATGGACATCTTGGACAGGGCGGCTGGACAATGGACTCATACTTATTCTCCCTGTGTTGTCAGTCACATTTATCCTAAACCAGCCAGCAGAAGATACTTAATTAGTCCAATATGTGTGTGGTCAGGGGAATTATAGAGTACTGACAAGTCTATTTATTAATTTGTCTAAACCATTTATATCAGTGTGGGATAAAAGATGACAAATAACTAGCAATCAATCAGCTGATACTGAATCTTGAAAATTTCTACCAATCAGGAAAGAGGCCTTCATGCCAGAGCGAGGAGCACGACCTGGGGTGAAGAAGGTCATGGTGATTGTCACTGACGGAGAGTCACATGACTTCCACAACTTGCAGAAGGTCATCGGAGAATGTGAAGACGATGACATCGAGAGATTTGGCATTGCTGTGGGTACAAACTACTTTTGTGTTGTCTTCGGAAATTATTTTAACGTGTATCTTATGCGTTTATTGATCCGCGGAGGAAATTTTACTTCTGCAATTTTCTTTGACGTTTCCAGGTTTTGGGAGACTACAATCGTCAGAACAAAACACCGGAGGAAGTGCAGAAGTTTATCAAAGAGATCGAGTCAATTTCCAGTCAGCCGCTGCAAGACCACTTCTTCAACGTGTCTGATGAGTTTGCTTTGTTGAACATTGTGGATGCGCTGGGAAGCAGGATTTTTGCTTTGGAGGGTAAAGACGCAAAAACACATAAAAATGTTCTCAACGTGTTGCATGTTCACCTAAATTAGTCAGCATGCACCTAAATGTTAGTCATTTTGGGAAGTGCATGTATTCATTTTCAGTCCAAGAGATGGATGAAGCTTCAGGCAGGGCGGCTTAGCTTAGCTTATCCTAGCTTAGCACAAAGACTAGAAGCAAGTGAAGCAGCTAGCCTCACTCTGCCTTGTATTAAAAATAAAAAAGATCCCATAACCCAGAATTAGATTAATTTGCAGGACAGATTGGAGCAATTCTCATTTCTGTGCGTGAAATAAAAGCGTGTGAATCGTTTAGCTAGCTTAGCTCAATAACTGTTGACTAGCAGCACCGTTTTCACTTCCTGTGTCGTAACCAAAAGCTCACGACTTTAATTTGAAGCCATCTGATTAAAATTGTAGCAAATATTTACCAAAATGTCAAACTATTTCTTGAAAGATTAAAAAACTTTTTATTAATTACTCATTTAATCAATAAAGTGACAGTTAAATATGTACTTTTTATTATATGTCGTTGAATTGTCGACTTTTTCTTCCTCAGCTACAACTGGAAATTTCACCTCTTCCTTTGAGATGGAAATGTCCCAAGCCGGGTTTAGCGCACATAATACTAAAGTAAGTCTAAATCCACTTATTTGTGTTTGAAATACAAAAATACAAAGAGCATTGCAGCAAAGTTTACATGTCTGTAGCTGTTTATTTAATGTGCGTGTGTGTAAAAAGTATACATTGGCATGGGAGTTAGCTTAATTAATCATCCAGACACAATAACAGAGTGTTATCGCTGATCTGCGTCTTCGGCCCTTTGCTGATTCACCCCTGTCAGCAGTTTCATCGAGCCTGTCCTCTGTGCTCATGCGGCTGCAGACTGGTGTTGTTTTGTCTGACTGCATGAGGAGATTGAAAAGCAAACAGACACAAACAGAGGGGGGAGCTGAATCACATGGTTGTTGATTTTGCCCCCTCACACGCTTCTTGAGATCATCCAGTAGGTATTTCCTTCGTCTATTTAAAAACGCTCCGCCTCGGTTCGCCGAAGCTCTTCCTGCTCCTGATTCATGTTTGTCACCTCCCTGTGCTTGAGGTGGTTCATCCAGCTTAACAAAACCAGACTCTGAGTTGTGTGCTAAACATGTGACCCCCTCACTCTGATGGTCATCAACGGGAAACAGCCACTTAACAAGGTTCAGTGTGACATCATGTCCTGTGGCCGCCGCACCTTTCTAACAGATGACCTTAGCCTTGAATATCTTGTGGATATTTTATTTTATTTTGGTGTCTGGTTAACTGGTGATTCTAAATTGTCCGTAGATGTGCATGTGAGCATGAATGGTTGTCTGTCTCTCTGTGTTAGCCCTGTGATAGACCGGAGACCTGTCCTGGGTGCACCCCGCCTCTCGCCTGATAACAACTGGGATAGGATCACAACAAAAATTGGTCCTGATGTTTCCAATTTCATATCCTACTGTTCCTGAACTACATCTCTGCTGTTTCCCATAGGCCGGTGTGTTACTGGGTGCAGTTGGAGCGTATGACTGGAACGGGACGGTGGTAATGCAAACCGCTGGAGAAACAATTGTTCCAGGGAAAACCCAGTTCTACGACCCAAAGACTGAGGCCGGCTACGAAGGACTGGCTGGGTATCACGGTGAGTCGCCCAAATACAAATTTAAAATCTTCATGAATTAAAACTTCATTATATGAAGTTGCCATTGCCCATGTGGCCCTAGCAGCGCCCAAAGCATTTTACAGTCGCAGACACATCTACCCATTCGTTCACACAAGCACTGGGAGCAGCTGGGGCTCAAACGGCTCGTTCAGGGATCAAACCGCTAACCTTCTGGTTCGCGGACAACCTGCTCCACCTACTGAGCCACAGCCGCCCCCGATCAGCAGTGATTCAGGAGTGGCCAGCTCTGTACAATGGTTTGTAGCTCTTCCTAGCCTCCCAGCTAATGGTATGAAGAGTTATATATGAATATATGAAGAGTTGTTGTCAGTTTGGTGTGTCCATACCTTAAGATAGACAGACAGCATGAAGAAACTCTGAAGAAAACGTCTCTTATAAAGGACAATGCTGATTTTTGTTTGGAAAATCATGGGGGATTTCTGTCGGCACTGTTTTTCTCCATGGCAATCTGACTAGTTTAAAGTGAGCCTGAGTCAGAAGATAATCACCGAGGGTCATTTGGCCTCCAATCTAATCAAGCTGCACTCAGTCCACAGTCTGTTCGTATTCTGTCCTTCGGCTGTTTGATTTCTTAGTTATTCATATTTGGTATTATACACAAACTGCAAGCTGAATAAAATGCACACCCACACAGTGTTTGACATTTGCGCAAGCATCAATCCGAGTCAAATGTTTGTTGTTAAACACAGAGAGAGTCTGTCCGGATCTTTTAAGGGATAAAGTGAAATTTTACAGCTGCAGAATAAATATAGTTTCTGCTGCGTGGAGGAGAAAGATATGTAATTTGTCTATCTTTGACAGCAGATGATTCCCCCTCTCTCTCTCTCTCACGTGTCACATAAATAATATACACAAGCTCTTCTCTCCATCCTGCTGCCTTTTATGGCCTGCAAAGCAACCACGGCATCTTAATATCAAGTTATTTAATCAACATGTCATTAGATGGAGCATTGGTAGGCCCAGGCTCGCGTACTGTAAACTCAGATGTTGGCACATGCTCATGCCTAATGGTCAGGCTGCCGCTTGCAGAGCCGCTGTGTGTTTTTCTGAGAGGATGTGCGTCCCTGCCAGTTTCCACTAGTGTTTTACTGTTTCCTCCGCACGGTCAGATGCACGGAGAAGAATTTAAAAATACCTTGTAAAGAAACTGTTGTTTCCCGGCGATGCTGTAAATTGCGCGTGCAGTTTTGACACATTCCTGGTGACGCCTGTTTATGTGTTTGCGAACGGATCCTGCGCAGGCTATGACGTTCAGTCGGCATCCACGGACAACGGAGTGCTGTACATCACGGGTGCACCGCGGTACAACCACACGGGCCGTGTTGTGATCTACCGCCTCGACGCAAACAACAACATCATTGTGTCACAGATACTGAAAGGAGAACAGGTGAGTATTAGCAGGCCTCCAGTCATGAGTGCGCTTTTACAGTTTCTCTGTTGCACCAAACCCACTAACTAAGAGAAAACTACACAGAATATAAACATTGTGTTGTCTCCTTATTATGCTGTTGTGCTCTCTGTATTTTATTATTGTGTTTCCTCCACTGATTAAGCTTTACACATGTGTTTAAATATCAGTGCAGTATTCCAGTAGTTCAAATTGAAGATACTACTGTAAAATAGCTTATAATATAATACAGATGCACAATATATAATTAGGGGACAAGCTGCAGATGTAACTACCTCATCATGTTTTATATATCATTACCTCATATGTCATTACAGACCCTAGTCATGTACTCACAGATGTTCCTAAAAAAACCTAAACGTCCCACCATTTGTTTTTTTGCAAATGGAAGAAGCTATTTGGATGAAACACCTTCAAATAAACCCAGCTAGTCCAGCGGCCTTTGTGTTTGACATATTTGGTAACGCTGGACCAAGCCGGGGGCGTTGAAATCTGGCAATTAGTGGGGCAGACACGAGCAGACGTTCTGGTTCCTAATGGAAAGTTTCAGAGTACTAGGTGTAGTGTTGTTCTTAGAGAAACACTTAGTTCAACTTTTTCCTTTAAAGAGTAAGTTCTAATGATTTCTGCCTCCTCTGCGCAGATTGGTTCTTACTTCGGCAGCGTCCTGCAGACTCTCGACGTGAACGGAGACTCCTTCACAGACCTCCTTTTGGTTGGAGCTCCTATGTACATGGGCTCGGAGAGAGACGAACAGGGACAAGTCTACGTCTACAAGCTCAATCAGGTATGGGATACTGGAAAGTGGTTTGTCAGATTTCTGCAGAACTCCACAATACAAAAGTTGACGTTATTCATGTCTCATAGAGCTGAAGATCTAATCGCTTAGTTTTGCCTCATTTCCAGGACGGCCAGTTTGAGCACGAGTTTACCCTAAAGCCTGTCAATCAGTCCTGCTGTACAGCCCAGTCAGACACCTGCACTAACAAAAATGAACCGTGCGGCGCCCGGTTTGGCACGGCCATAGCAGCGGTGTCGGATCTCAACCTGGACGGGTTCAACGACGTGGCGATCGGTGCGCCTTTAGAGAACGACCACAGGGGGGCCGTCTACATCTATCACGGGGACAAGACGTCGCTGAAAGAGAAATATGTGCAGGTGAGAACAATGAGCTGCTAATGCCAAAAGATCTGGTATCAGGTATCAGAATTGTAAGCCCAAATCCACATGAAGGCTTGTCCCCCTAGTTGTGGTTGTCCCTGATTCCCTGTTTACCAAGTCTGTGGCAAGTTCAGCTACAACAGCTCTGATTATTGGAAAAACAAATGGGTTAAAATAAACCAAAATGTTACTTTAATGGGTTTTTTATGTCTTCTCAGCGGATTCCTGCAGGTGGTGATGGGGAAAAGGTGAAATTTTTTGGCCAGTCCATACACGGAGTCATGGATCTAAATGGAGATGGGATCACTGACGTTACCATAGGAGGTCTGGGAGGGGCTTCCTTGTTTTGGTGAGACATGACCCATCCTCCTGATATAAACAGTCACTCCTTAAACTGTACATTCTTCCTCAATCATTGTCAGCGGTTGCGCTCGCATCCCGGAGACGTCGGCTTACATGTGTCCACTTTGCATTGTCTTACTCGGGGTTTAGACAGCTGTGGGCGTCCCGCTGGGCTCGTAGGCTGGGGAGCAGCGACTTCCGTATGATCTCTCTCAAAAAAAAAAAACAGCTACAAACTTCCCCGTTGGAGACCAGAATGCAGATTTCAGCCCACGATGTTCTGATTTAACTTCCCGGGCCAGACCTTCTCCCACAGCTTCCACTGGCCGAGGCTCAACGAAGCTGTGTGAAAACTCAATCTCCCAAGTGGCTTAGAGTTTAAATAGGATTTGGCAGCGGGCGCTTGTTCTTCCAGAGCTGTTGGCTGTGTTTTAGAAAGCTTAACAGTTGGATGGAGAGAGCTGAAGCCAAGTTTATGCTCAAGACACATCCGTTCCTTGTTACTTTCCTTAGACACTTTGCATCAGATGTAGGGATACCCTATCATGAGCATGACCGAATGTATCACTGTGTATTTAGCATGTCTCTGTTGTAGCTAGACGAGATGGAACTTTATATGCAAATTGTTTAATGTAGTAAAGTGATTCCCAACCTAAAGTCTGGGCCCCTTCCAAAGGGTCACAAGATACATTTGGGGAGTTGAGAAACACAGTGCACGGTACTTCTCAAAGTTGACATCTTTGTTTCTTTTTTGCAGGTCCAGAGACGTTGCACAGCTGCATGCCAACATGACTTTTAATCCTGCTAAAATAAACCTGCAGCAGTCTCCGCAGTGTGAGCATGGTGGACGCACGGCTGTTTGTGTAAAGACCGAGGTGTGTTTCTTCTTCACCATCAAATCTGACCATGTGGCCCCAGACCTTGAAACAGGTGAGACACGCTGCACCACGTCATGATGTTAATGGTCATTCGAATGACTCCCTCTGTTTCTTCTGACCTCGCTCACGTTTCTCCTTCGTTGTGTCTTGCAGAGATCCGCTATTACTTGACTTTGGATGCTCTGCGTGCGAAAGCAAGAGCTGCATTTATTACCACGGACGATAAAACCGATCGCAAGCTTAACAAGACCCTCAGCATGAAAGACAGGGAGAGAAAATGCGTGGAAGAAACCTTCATAATGTCGGCAAGTACTCAGACCTTTTATTTATGTTTCTTACCTGCACAGCGTCAAACCCAAACTTTTATTTTTAGCCCTGCATCCACTGTTAATGTCAGCTAGGATAAGTTTAGCCTTTTACCGGAGATGAGACAGAACAAAGCAGTGAGAAGGCTTATGCAAAGCAGGAAGACCTTGGGTTTAACGTGAACCAGACCTGTCCCGATCAAAGAAGGCGCAGGTCAGCCTTGTGATGGTCCGAGTAATAAATTATCTGTAGACAAGTGGTCCGACGAGCAGATCACATATAGTTCGTCACAGGGCGAAACATTTGAACTGCTGCTCCACCTTCTCCAAACATAAACCGTCTCCAGTGGTTTTCTCTCCAGGCCATGGATTTCTCTGATTAGTTGCCCCTAGGCGAGAGAAAGAGGAACTAATCAGTGGAAACAGCTGTTGTTGTTATGTGTGCTGAGCATGAATACCTGCTCTGTTCTGATGTGCCAGCTTGTGCAGAAACTTCCCACATATTCCAGGGCAGGGGTCAGAAAATTAGTCCCGGACACAATAAAGCAACTTATTATTTGTCTCCCCCTTGAATCCGAGATGGACCGGACCCAAACCTGAACAGATCTGAGAGCAAATGTTGGAACGGAAAAAGTCAGCGATGTGCCCGAGTGAAAATGCAGCGGCCTTTTGTTGTGCTCTGTTATATCTGGGTCGCTATAGGTTTGTGAAGCTCAATATGAAGCAGCTCTTTCAAGTGTTCAAAACGCTTGAACACAGGTTTTTTCAGTTACTCTGGAGGATATGACTTCTTTTCAGGCATGTGTTATAGCTCAATCTATGGCAATGGCTGTTGTTTGTGTTCCTCAGAGGATAGAAGGATAAAAGGACGCTTCCACTGGTGCCGACAAATTCATCTTTTTGGTTTTAGCGAGATGTCACAGTACGGCCAGTCATGGTTTCAAGAGGATGAATCCTCGTGGTTGTGTTCTCTGACATTTGCTCTACTGTCATGTTGATGGTCTTTGGTTTACAGCAACACACAGTCAGTGAGTATGAGAGACACCACATTAAAACCAGGGTCAGGCCTCTCATCGCTGCCAAACAACCCGCAATTACTGGTGCCGTGGCTTCCAAAAGATGTTGGAAAAATTACATTCGGGATTCTCGTCCATGCAGTCGATTGCATAATATCTGCAGATTTTTCTGCAGCTGCACAGTCTCCCGTTCTTCCACATCTAGAGGCTGAGGAAAACTCAGTAGGCATTTGAAGATGGTAAATGCATTTGAATGGACGCACAATACTCAGACAGGCTGTGGAATTCGAACTATTATCGATTGGTATTAAGAGGCCTAAGTGTGCCAAAACAACATTCCCCACTGTTCCAGCAGCAGCAGCAGCTGTCTGGACTGTAAGAAGTCAGAAACCCCTCATATCTCTGACTTTTGATTACAACTCATAGACTGGAACACTTTTGAAGAATCTGTGGCTTCGAAAAAACAAAGTGAAGGATAATAAATAAGAAAACTTAAGTGAGTTGGAAAGCTTTCAAACTATCAGTCATCCGTACACGCTAAAACAGTCCTGTGTTTGAGATCAAATCCAGCAAAAAAAAAA
>JASGAT010382869.1:0-10537 GCA_030220025.1 Chelon auratus
GTCCTTGAGCAAGACACTGTACCCCCAGTTGCTCCTAGTGCGTGGCACTGGTGTGTGAATGTGTGAGTGCTTGTGTGAGCGAATGGGTAGATGTGTCTATGACTATAAAGCGCTTTGAGTACCAATAGGTAGAAAAGCACTATATAAAAGCAAGGCCATTTACCATTTTTACAGTGTATTTGTTAGTTGCGTATATTACAGAAGAGAGGCCACAGAGAGAGGCTGAGGCCGCAGCTGCATTAGCTTTGCAACAGAGTACCGCAGACAGAGACCGTCCAGATGCTAAGCTTTAAAGAGCAAACAGTGACTAGTCATGCAGTGGCTCAGATTTCTCTCCAGTACCAACAGAATCTGAACCATTTTTCTGTCTCTGATGCAAGCACTGAGTGACACAGTGTACATGTACCATGTGATGCAGGAAAGTGTTGCCGCTCACTTTGACAGAGGTGTACTGAAGACCTTGTTCAAGACATCAAAGACAAATTGAAAAAGACAACCAATACCAACAGGACCAAAAGGAGAGATGACAGTTGAGTAAGTAATGTGTCACATAACTCTATATTTGGCCAACAAAGTAAAAGCTATTGGCTATTTGGCACTGAACAAGCTATTTTTTCAGAGAACTTTGATTTATTCCTTCAAGTGACTATTAGTTACCATCAATATCAGTATTTGCATTTTTTTAGATTTCTACTTGTAATTGGCTGTGTCTGAGTGTAAGAGTCAGAGATTCAGCTCGTATCATGACGTGTCTCACCATGGAGGCCAGCACTGGCAGAAAGAGTGTAGTGGTGGCGGTGTTGCTTGAACATTCGGTGAACATGGCCACCAGCAGAGTAAGCAGGATGGAGATGGCAAAAGGAGGGATGCTCTGCAGCGGTGTGAGACTTTGTCCAAGCCACACAGAAAGTCCTGATTTCTTTATTATGTGGGGGGGAGGGGAGAAAAAAAAAACATCCAAACCATTACAAAAGAGGATTATCTTCAGACAAACGTCGTCTTGCTTATCGTACAACATTACCTCACTTCCGTGGGCCAATGCAAAGCCTCCTCCGAGGAGAAGAAGGATGTGCCAGGGCATCTTTTGATGAACTATGTCCCAGCTGAGCAGCGGCGAAGGGGCCTCAGCACCAGCTCCTAACAGAATAAGCAGACACAGAAGAAGAAAGTTGAGAATCTTTACAGCTCACTATTTATTTTTTAGCCACTGAAAATGATCTATTTTTAGCCTAGCTGTAGAAATAATCTTTATTGTCTCCAGATAAGATGCTGTGACCATAAATGTGCTCCATAAAGATAAAAAGAGACACAGATAAGCCAAATCGTCATTTAAATGTGTTGTTGCAACCGAATTCATACTTTCAAACTAATGCTTCTTTATGGACTTTGGCACCTCGAAGTCTGCATCACACCTTGTAAAGTGTGTGTTAATCATTGTGTCACCCTTCTGTGTACAAAACACGCCACTTTTTTTTTCTTTGTTTGACGAGCAGCAAAGGCCTCGTTGCTTATAGGCAGGAGCCGGACACGCTCAACTTAAGTTACCAAGGGAGAAAAAAAATAATCGGTGATACAAAAGTAGTTTGTGTAAGGAAAAGCACAGCATGAACCGCTGTACAGGCTTGACCTTGAGGCTATCAGGCTACAACTCAGGAAGGAGCCGGGATAAAGTTTATTAGAAAACTCTGAATCAGCGAAATGAGCTGTCAGAGGCAGTAAAAGTTACAGAGTGTATCTTTCACTGTTAGAGAACACAGATAGAGAAGACAGACGTGTTCATAAAACTGCACTTCTGGCTTCGTGTTATGTGTCGCAAACATAAAACATGAAGCAACAGCGAGTGAACTCTTTCCACTGTACTGTTCCACTCCATTACATGAAAGCACCTGTTGTAAACATGAAATAATTAAGAATCTGTCAGCTGCTCCACCATCTTTGCACTCACCCCAACACCTGGGCAATGTGGAGGGGATGCAGAAGAGAAGCGCTGACATTAATATGGCCACGCTGCCATCTGTGACGTATCTGGTGAGAAACCAAAAGAGTAAGAGAACTGATATATCGTGTCATCAATTCAAACATCTAGCACTGGACCTGCTCTCAGATTTACTCCCAGAATGGGTAAGATTCTCTCCACCGTTCACTTTTCCACTGAGGAATAATCCAAACCTGTGCAACGAGCAGCTGCTGTACTCACTGCTTGTCTTTGTTGAAGAGCACAGTGGCCCAGCCGGGTATAAACCCAGGCTCCCTGGTGAACCACAGAAGAATCAGCAACGTGAAGACGACCAGCACGCAGACCTCAGCGAAGCTCATCCTGCCCAACTTCTTGTACTCATCTTTGATTACTTGGAAGGCCTCCCTGTCACCATCTTTGCGCGTGCCACATCCAAAGGACTGTTTAAAGCTGAGGCAACACAATACAGTTAGAGAAAACTATAAAGTCTTTCGTCTTACTGCGGAGTATGATAACAGCCAGTGAAACTTACTTAAAGCCCAGAAACATGAACTGTAGCCATAACCAGGACAGGGCGAGCATGAGCACCATGTTGGGGAATGCGAAGCCAAACCAGCTTGCAAAGTTGATGACGCCTCCGTTACCTGGGAAGAGTCTGTCGACGATAAAAACAGTAAAACTCAAACACAATGCAGGACTCTCCTGAGAAACGATTGAATATCCAACTGCCAACAAGCTGTATAAAGAATAATTTGTATTTCACACTTACACATGCCCTACACAGTCCATTGTAATCGTCCATTAGATATAATAATAGTTTTGACTCATTTTAGTGTGTTCATATTGATCTTTAAAGCCATATACTAACTGGGTGAAACTAGAGACGTGGCGATAAAAACTTGTCTAGTCCTGTTGCTTAGCCTAATGGACTTTACTCGACACAGTAGCTACAACCACTGTTGTTGCTACACACTACAATATCAGCATTGCAATCCGAGAGTAAAACGAGATCAAAATAAATGTCAAAGCTTTAAGCAAAGGCTAAAAACTGAATTTCATTGATTACTGAAAATGAGTCAGTCCGACACCAGGAGATGATTCTGTATCTAACAATCCTTGTATTGTGTGTTTGTTTGTACGTTCGGGTCATACTCATCGATCTGGCCCTTCAGGATCACATTTGGTGTGGTTCCAGTGAGGGTGGCCGTTCCTCCGATGCTGGCAGCGTAACAAACACTCAGGCTCATGCCTTTCATCAGCTTTGCATACTTCTGCTCCCTCTCCCGTCTCTTCTGCTCCACCTCCGGACTCCAGTCACAAACCTCTGGTGGGACAGACCTGAGACATTTAGCACTGAAGTATTGCAATAGGTTTTTCCAAAAAAAAGGACAGGAAGACAACTTTTTTTCTCAGTTTCAACAGAATCAGAGCAACAAGTAAAAAAATGAAACAAATCACCAAATAATCAAACACACCCAAGTCGACACCGTGGTCCTGTAGTTCGAGCTCCTTGCCGTTGCTTTCTTTGGTGTCACTCATCTCAAATGCCTGGTTGTCCTGGCCATCCTTTGCATCATCCAGGCTTTGATTCCTCTTCCTCTCTTCAGCGCTGGTCTCCGTGTCACACAGCTGCTGCAGCACAGCGCCGGCGATGGGCAGCATCATGGCAGTGGAGGCCGTGTTACTGATCCACATGGACAGAAAAGCTGTGGTGCTCATAAAACCAATCATCAGGCTGGAAGTGAAACAAATAATTGGACGATCAGGTAAAATATCAAGAGTCCTGAGCCATAAGTCATACAGCCACAGCCAAAAGTATGCACATTCTCAAACACAGCACAATAGCATAGATTTAATTCTGTGTAGGACATAGGCAAGAATGTGATGCCCGAAGAGCCTGTAAGGTTTTGAAGAAAGTTTTGGAGACTGGCTACAGAAATTGGCTCCCATTCAGCAAAAGAGAAATCAAATAGAACAATAAGGCCTAATTTCAAGTCGACCTACCAGTTCATCCTGAAGATGTTGGCTTGGATTGAATTCAGGTTTGTGCAAAGGGCAGTTCATGTACACACACGTTCGTGAAACCATTTATGTAACCATCACTTCAAGCGAGATTGTAGCCAAGGATATTTCAGTACTTAAAGGTATAATAAATAGGATTTCCCTAAACAAATAAACTGATACAAACTGGAAGTGTGTGGTGGGGTCTTTATCTGCCCTCTCCCTGTATCTTCCTCTTATTTTGCATTTTCTAGGCTGTAACCTTTAGGCAGTGGGTGTGTAGTAGCCCCTAGATAATCACCAGCTATCATGGATGTATAGAAAGGTGAGCTGCGAATAGCGGAGAGGCCACAGTGGACAGCACGAAGGGAGTCTTTCTGCTGCATTCACGCAAATTCAAACAACGCTACACCTTCTTGCAGGGCTGTGCAAGAAGGTGCAGCGTTCTGCGGATGTCTTTGTTATGTGTTGTGTGAGTGTAACCGCCACAAAACGATCAGAACTCATGATTATTTCTCCACTTAACTTTGTTCTTGCCAACTCTGCTTCATCTCGTCATTTGTTTTTTTCAACGACTGCCGCTCCCTCTCGCTTGTTGTGCCAGTGAGAATAATGCTTCTATTTATACTTTTATTATTGCGGCTGCATTATTGTAGTGTACGGAAATAGTTTCTCACAGAGATGGCTTCACCCCTACAATGAGCAGAACCTGAAGGGCGATCCTCTTATGCAGGTTCCACTGCTCCACAGCGATAGCCACCAGCAGCCCGCCAATGAAAAGCATGTTGGAGTCTTTCAGGTACTGGATACAAACCTGGTTAAGGAAAAAAATAAAGTCTATTAAAATGTAAAATTCTGCCATCATACAGTTGACACTTGGAAATACCTCGTCTGATTCCATGATGCCCATCATAGGGAAAAGGACGACAGGCAGCAAGGCAGTCACAGCCAGAGGGATACACTCTGTACACCAGTACAGCGCCATGAGGATTATCACGTAGCCACATTTTGCCTCCTGTAATCACAAGCAAGGCTTAATATTGCTTAACAAGCTCACATAATTTACATGCTGTACAGAAAACAAACAGTCACAGAAGCATATCTTTTCAATTTATATGGACTGTGACAACCTGAACTGGACAGAGATTGTGGTCTTTGATTCAACGAGACAGATTTAACCCCTGAACGTGATCCCACTTTTCAATTTCGTCAAAGATTAAATGGGCCAAAGGGTCAGTGACGAAAACAACAAATATACTTCCGGATTGATGTCGTTCATCCTTTTTCATTATCAAAGGTTACCTCTCTCATTTTGGTGCATTGGTCAAAATGTGTCTACACATGTACAATGATACAGGTGTATTGGAACTGAATCTCTTCTTTTTTGTGTGGATTTAGAAAATGAACTGCATGTTATCATACTACAATACTTAATATGATGCATAAATATTCCTCACCAAAGATCTGTATTATTAATTATTCCTTTTTGCCTCAGACATTACGACCTGTGTCTGGGAAGTTGAACCAAACTCAAAATATAAATATTGTCCTTTCCCCCACCTCTTCTCTGTTTCTCTCTTTGGTACATATATAAATTTTTAAATCACTTTCAAACCCACAGTGCTGACAGCTGAGTCTGCCCTTTTTTCTTCAAATCACACCTCTCTCTGTTATCATTCTCCAGCTGAGAATGAGCACTTCTCTTGAGGTTTTAAAACAGAGTTTTATTACATCTGTGATAACACATGTGATCTTTGTGCTGCTTCCAACTAGGAATTACACATATGTTGGATTTTAAGCTTAAAACAATAAAGCCAAGAATAATTTGTTCAAATAGCAATAGCAATAAAACGTTTTCTTCATATAATTTTAATCATGTAATGGGGGTCTTTCTCCTTGTCTAAGCACATGCAAGGATAGGAAAAACTATGTGAAGTGTTGAAGTTTTTGCCGACAGATAAGCACACAAAACAGACCAGTGAGTCTGCGAATCTCTTCTAAAGGGATTTGAACTGTGGCCTACTTGATAAGAGTTTTCCTGCGTTTGAAGGCTGGTTAGATATTGGTTTGTGGTGTGGTGTGTCATTCTTAAAGATGTTGGAGACAGGAAAGCGCAGAAAACAGAAAACAGACAGAACCTGACAAACCCTAGCCTTTAGGGAGACTGTAGATTGGGATACAGACTGACTTCACCTCTCAAGTCGGTGACAGGACTTGGTCTCAGTCTAGACAAAGTATAGACTATAGATGTCCAACGCTTTGTTGAATGAAATGTAGGATCGTGGTTGAATCCGTTCTTTAGATTTTTGTCTGAGGGCTAAGATCAGATATCCGATATGAGACAGTAAAACACCAGGATATCTTTGACATTTGACCCGTGGCTTCTTTAATACAGATTTTTCTAGGCTGTCAACAGTAAATAACAGTTTGGGTTCGGGAGGCAGACACCCCCTCTACTTTTAAGATCAGGCTTAAGACTTTCCTTTTCGATAAAGCTTACAGTTAGGGCAGGACTGAACCATCCCTGTTTTTTCTCTGGCACTGAGCTCCTGTCCTCTAATTTCTTCTTTATTACTACTCATTCAATTTTGTGGTACTACTGTACAGCATGTTAACTTTTTTGTGTCCCTCTCCATGTATGTTTATTTTGTTACTCCCGCTGCTCTCTTCCCTCCCTTTTTCTGTCTCTACCTGTCTGACCTTAGGCAGATGGGTCTCTCCATATGAGCTGCTCAATGTTTCTTCCTGTTAAAATTGAGTTTTTCCTTGCCACCATCTCCTTTATGCTTGCTCTGGAGGTTCAAGCCGGATTTCAGACTGGATTTTGTAAAGCGTCTTTAGACAGTTTGTCTCGTAACAGATGCTATATGAACTGAATTGAATTAAAAGACACGAGGCAGGTTTGTAGACACTGGTACTGCATGAGGTGTAGTGGGTGATTCTTGAAGGTACAAAAACAGAGAAAACAGACAGAGCCCTAGGATCCCTGTTCTTTAGGGAGTATCTGTATCTGGACTTTGTCTCATTATTGTATGGTGTGTGGTTGAGGTAGTTCTTGTAGTTTTTGCAGCATCAAAGCGTTGTGAAACCCCCCAGTGATCCTCCAGAGGACAAGCGGTTACAGATGAATGAATGAATGAATGAATGTTAATCCAGGTTAGTTGGATAACTTAAGTGTACAGTAAAATTTACTTTGGTATGTATATCAAGCCAATTTAACTTAACATACTACAGCATACAGCAAGTTAATTTGTTGACTCCATCTCCAGAAAGGTGTCTAATCAGTAGTCCCACAGATTATTGACTAAACTTCCCCAAATTGTATTTATAATAAAGACAAAAAAAAAGTACTCATTATTTTTGTATTTTCGAAATGTGAAACCTACTGTATATGTTCGTATTGGGGTTTTAATATACAGTATACATTGTATTGCTCTGGACTACTATAGATAATACAGTTAAACAACAACATATGAGGTCTTAAACATGTCTGGAGATGTGTCATATGACAAAAAAACGCACATGTAAACTGCATTTCTTACCGAGGTGGGGATGACAATCGGCAGAGGAAGAAGCAAAAGAGGTGTCAGCACTATCACAAGGTAATTCCTATACCTCCAGAGCCATTTAAAGAATCCAGACATGATCCACAGAGTGAGTTCGACACATCCAATGTAAAAAAATATATATATATATTATTAGTGACACCAAGTGGTGTTTGAGAGGCGGAAACGCATAAAGTCTCAGTTTATATAGCCGTATATGTGGGATGTCACCCTGAAAAGAGATTAAAAATTAACTTTAGAGTGAGGGGCCTGGATGGAGAGGGTGTGATTCCAGGTGTGTTGAAGTGGGGAGAAGATAAGGTAAGCTACAAAGAGCCATAATCTACAGATAAAAAAAAAAAAAAACATTCGATCTTCACTGTGATCTGTGACTGCTGGTTTGTCTGCGTCAGGTGTAAACAACAGAAAAACTAAAAGGCCTTACGCATGTAGGGGATAGAGTAAGGCTCAGTCACTGTATCACAGATGTAAGGGCTTAGACGTCTTAAGAAGACAGAAATAAATGGAATAAAATACTCATGTATGTGTAACTAATTCACTCAAGTACTTAAATACTATTCTCTGGTACTTGTAATTCACTTGGGTGATATGATTTTAGGTTACTTTGTACTTACATTACAACATATTTCAGAGGGAAATATTATACTATATTCACTAAATGGTGGTTAGCACTGATGCCTCACAGCGAGAAGGTCCCGGGTTTGAATCCATAGGCTGACTGGGCCTTTCTGTGTGAAGTTTGCATGTGTGTGCGTGGGCTCTCTCCGGGTACTACGGCTTCCTCCCACCGTCCAAAGACATGCTCATTAGGTTAACTGGTGATTCTAAATTGTCCGTATAGGTGTGAATGTGAGTGTGAATGGTTGTCTGTCTCTCTGTGTTAGCCCTGCGATAGACTGGCGACCTGCAGGGTGTACCCCGCCTCTCGCCCAATGACAGCTGAGATCCAGCGGACCCCACGACCCTTAACAGGAATAAGCAGGTACAGAAGATGAATGAATGAATGATTAATAATTTGCAGTAAATTAATTCATCTGCCTGTATAAAGAATTAGTCAAATCAGCTCAGTGTTCATCAGCTGCAACACTTAAATATTAATTGAATGTTAATGTAATAATAATGCAATAGTATATATAAAATGAAAACAGTGACAAAGCCCTTTTTCTTGTGTAATTACTTACGCACTGTAAGCGTGTATTTTTATTGAACAAAAGATCAGAGTACTTTTTCCACTGCCATTGACAGTGTTGCTGCCGTCAATGCCCCATAGAAGGATCATCTTGACGTCTATCCAGATAACAGGATTAAATGTTCTCTAAATAACTTTCTTGGGTGGAACTTAAAAAAAAAGAAAGAAAGAAAACAATGTCGTGATTACACTGAAAACATTCTCACAGAGACTGAAATGTAGACAAACCGGATCCCCCTCCAACTACTGCAAGTGTATGTGTGTGTGTGTAATAGTGAAAATGTGAAAACAAGAGGGTGACGAGTGAGGTTTGTATTGCATGAGGTGTGTAATTACTCTAAAGTTGAAAGTCCCTGACAGTTGCACAGAGAAAGATGTCTGCTTTTAAATGAAATATCTTGGCTAATTAGTTTTTTGTTTTTTTAAATGCAGATATTTCAGATTCAGATTCGGGAGACTTTATCTGTCCCCGGGGGCCAATTTAAGGTACATGTGAGCAGCATGACGTGCAAAAACAAGACACTTGTAAAGAAACAAAAAATAGAACAATACACAATATATACAAAACCTTTCTTTACTTTGGTGAATTAGGGCTGGTGAGAGAGAGATTGGGAGCCTGGGGTAGGGGAAGGGTCAGAAAATGCAAAAAAAATGTTTCTCATAAACCATTTATGAATACCTATTTAAACTCAAAATTTCAGTTATTTTGCTTTTAGTGGTTTAGAAGTATTTTATTTTAACTTTCTTGACAGTCAAAATGATTAAATGAGATCAGAGTAACGTTTATAGTTTATAGTTTTGGTAAAGACACATAATCTAAAATTCAACGTTTTTGGACGTTAGTTGCATTAAACAGATACTCTTCCTTTATATTCACATTTAGACATGAGATGATTAAAATTTTTAAATTTATAATATATATATATTCAGTATTTTCATCTGGCTTGCGACAAAACAAGATAACTCTTAAAAACAACTCAGCTGTCCACGCCTCAATGTCAGGTTTACAAGCCAAACGTCTTGTTAAATACGTGTTTCATCCGGTTATTTATTAGTTTTCAGATGATGATTACAGAAAGTCATGTCTAGACCACGTGACTGACTTACAGCGAGGAAAGTACCTTCTCTATGCTCCTGCCCATGAAGGTGACGCCAAATGCGGCGGTTCATTTGTTCTTTAGTGAAAGAAAGCCACCCGTTCGTCTTGTTAAAGCACACCCAAAGGGACAAAGCAGGGAAGCATTTAAGTTTCTTTTATTTGCATTTACTCATTAAGGAAAAGTAACAATTTGAAGTCAATGACCTTGAATAAGTATATCCACTATAAACAGAAAGAGACATTATACTTACAGTCCATCAGCTTCTTAAAATGTTGATCTAAGTGTTTTATTGATTTATTGTGTTGCTCTGTTGCATCAGTTACAATTAATGATGAAAATGACAGTGATGATGACGATATAGTAGATAAATTGATGTCTAATTATGTCCGTTGGTCCTTCAAAAAAGACATTGACTAGATTAATTTAAATATCTTAAATGTCTTTCCGCCCATACAAAATAAACTTTCATTAATTTGTGCTGAATTACTATTTTTCTAAGCAGATTGTTGGATCTATGTGAATACTTTAATTGTAATTTATAAGAACAGCCTGATCACTGTCTGAAGAACGCAAAAGGAAAGTACCCATCTAAACAAAACTTTCCAACCATCCCAAAGCACTCATATCTGCTTTCAATTTCAGTTTTTCTTTGTTATTATCTATCTATCTATCTATCTATCTATCTATCTATCTATCTATCTATCTATCTATCTATCTATCTATC
>JASGAT010382871.1:0-15769 GCA_030220025.1 Chelon auratus
TGAGGTCGGGCTCGACTACTATGTGTCAGCTGCTCCCCTCTTCCTCTGGAGTTATGCGAGACGCCACAGTTCAGTGAAGCTCACCGAGAATGAGGTTGAGAATCGATATCTCTTGTGCAGAGACAAAGTAAAGTTCAGCTGACCTGCAATCCATACGTCTCCATGACAGTGTGTCTCTGCTTTATCTGTAAAGCCATGCGTAACGCTTTGACAAGGCTGAGGTATGGAGTGGAGTTAACCGTACGGCAGAGACGATTCACCAAAGACGGCTTCATTCACAGACTGAAACAATATAATGAGCTGAAGGTCTCATTCCTCTTTAAAGCTCTTTGCAGCGAGTGCTTTCCAAACTCCGCTGTGCTCTGCACCTAATCCATCCTTCCATTTAACTGGCGTTTTAATTCAATGTCATTCACTGTGAAAAAACAAAACAAAACCCTGAATAAATGAGCACAGTGCTGAAGGACATGCAGTGTGTCAGGTGTTTGTATTGGCCTTAAAGCAATTAATTACAACCGCACTGATACGAAAGCAACAACTTCCAACGGTTAATCCTAAATGAAAACAATGCAAAACCTTTAAAATGGCCTAATGCTTGAAACTACTTAGTCTGGTAACAAAAGCTGCCACAAATCTGCTTCATATGTCACCTGTTGTATATCTCCAGTGGGTCTGTTATGCTCCATCAATGCATCCAAACCGAAAGCAACGCTGTCGAGTTGTCAGAATTCTCCTGCCCAGCCGGGGAAACTTTTCCAAGATGCAGATGGTCAGCAAGTTAGTTTGTTGGCTACAAAAAGTTGACCACTAATACACTCCCCGTGGACTGTGTTGTGTCAGCAGCCAGTCAGATTTCCGATAAGTACAGTCTTTCTGCCTGGCAAGCACAAGTCGCGGACTTGTTGATGGTCATTGCAACCATTCAAATATGTGTGAAGGATTATAAAACTGTTATTTAGGAGACCAGATGAAGATTGAACCCCAAAACAAAGAGCTACATCCTTTACTGTATCCACTGCAAAGGTCAACTGTGATTTAAGGGGTTACGGCACAGATTTCTATGCTCTTAACTTGAAAAGTTACGTTTATGATATATGAATAACCACAAGAAAAACACAGCAGGAAACGGCCTGGTCAGCGACTAAAAAGCGGTGAGAATAAGTGACACATCAGTCTAGCAGTGTTATGAAAGAACTGTCAGAGCACTCGTACATTTCACGCTTTCATTGTTTTGACATTGCATGAACTGTGTGTTTATCACGTCTTGTCATTACGATGTTCAAATTAACCTGAACTAGCTTCACGGTCCTGAGCCATGTTACATTTCCCCGCTATATCACTGACAGAAGTAAATAAATTATTCACACAAAAGCAGAGAGAGAGAGAGAGAGAAAGAGAGAGAGTGCCAATGGAAAACTCCTGGGGCACAGTTGCCCCATTTGCAGTTGTGGGAAATCTGTCAGAGCAAGACTGCCATCCCTAGAGGGACAGAGGACAAATGACACCCACTCTCTGCATTCAATTACTACGAGAGAGGCCATAGGAGCCAAATCCTGCAGGAGTCCGGCCTTCACAGAGAGAGAGAGAGAGAGGAGAGACTCTCCAACACACAGACTTAAGTAGGACTGTCTGCTGTAGTCAGCTTCAATTACCACTGTCCACTACTAATGTGCAACATGTGAAACTAGAAGAACAACTTCTTCTTTTACCCCCATTCCACAGCGTTCCATGTGGATGATGTTTGTGGAATTCTTTGTATAGTTCTTAAAATGCAATTTTACGGACTTTAACGGTGAATCGGGGCAAATCACTGGTCACTTTGAACTCCAGTGAACCTGTGTTCAACAAATTGCTTGTAAAGAAAAAGAAATCATGTTAAAATAAACGAAACAAAACAAAGCGTGTTGGTTCGCCACACGTCCACAATTGCACTTTGCGTTATAAAACTCGAAAGAAAGTCTGATGAAATGTGTAGCATGTTTGATAAATCACAGGGAACTGGTTTGTTTCGCAAACATTTTACCAAAACGCGCTACGCGACACTAGATGGATGTATCCTGGTGCGGCACCGCGTTATGACACACCCAATAATGATAACCTTCCCCCCCCACACGCACCACCTCATTATGTTCACTGTAGATTGAGGAGACCTCAGTTTTCCTTCCGCTGTGGCTGCGTGAGCTCCCTGCAGCCGTAAGTCTATTTCTAAACGCCCGCCGTTGTCAGTGCTTCATCGTAGCTGTGAGTGGGTCAGGAGGTCTGACCTGATGTTCACACGTCTCTAAGTTCCACTTGAGAGGCAAACGTTGACCACTTAACCCCGCGCTGCCAGCCGGCTATACATTAGCTCCGTGTCACATAGCAGATTTTCAACGGGTCAATATCTCTGAGCGACTTTGCAAAGGAGCCGCACACACAGGAAGCTTCTATGCAACTCAAGTTTCAATTATTTTTTTCCTTTTTAACAACTTTCTCGAATGTATTATTCGTGTCAAAAATAGCAAAACCGAAACGTAAACTTGTTGAGAAACGGCACAAGAGATTTATGTATTAGCATTACCGGTGCGTATGTGTGCACATTGGGAAGGTCTTCACAAAGTCAGACTACTGCACCAGTTTTCCTGCGTGGGAGGGAAATGTCGGTTACATTGTCAGAATCTCAGAGTGTCCGTCAGAAGACGGTAAACTTCCTCATTTGGTAAACACCGCGTTACCTTGATTCTCAGTGTTTTTCGGCCCTCCCATCAAGAATAATGAAGATAAGTTGCTTCTCTGGCCCAGGGACAACATGCTGTACATTTGACTGTCATTTCACACAATTAAAAGGAGGGACAGCCTGGCTACACACAGAGGGTCATAAAACTTGATTTATACATGCTGCTGTATATTATTGTTTCGTGCAAATCAGCAGGAAGGTGATTTTATAGCTATATTTGAAGGAATTTCTTATAATAATGATTTGATAGGCCTTACTCAAACACCCTGTAAAATAAGAAAGGAATAACACCAACTGCCATAACATTTCCGACTGAATATTATACTGTTACTTGTTTGCATTACCAACGTATCACATGCCAAGTTAGGATATATTTCATGAAGCTACAGAGAGTAGTGAAAGCCAACTGCTGGAGCAGCACTCTGCTGGATGTTACTGATCCACTAGCTAAGCCCGTGAAGCCATGCATATATGTGTGTAAGACAATAGCTTCTGTAAAGCACCTCTTGCTGTTATACCGAGAGCGAGAGCAAGCTCCGTTTCCACACCTGTTGCCCTGGGCCACGAGGGACAAGCTATCTTCCATCACCCCCCCATTCTTCGCTTTCTAACGGACGGAGCTTACGTCGAGCTCAGCCACATCATCGTAAAACTCCAGTGCCCACGCTGATAAGGCCAACCCATACCTGCCTAAATCCAGGGGGATTAGAGACTTTGCGTCTCACCGCGCTCCAAGAGCGGGGTATATCATAGCTGCATATGGAGGTTTTCACGAGGGGCATGATATCATCTGGAGTCGAAAGAGTACACAATGGAAAGTCTTTATAGATACTCCAAGTCTTTCAGTGAAATTGATTGTGGAGCGCTTTGATTTGGAAGAAAAAACAACCACAGTATCAGGAAGTACGCCAGAATTTACTGGAACGGAGATGATTCTAGAAGAGCTCACGGGTCTTTAGTTTGATGTTTAGACTCTAATTTCACCTCACATCTGGCCAGAGTGAACATTTTCACTGCACTGAATAATTTGTGGCATTTCTAAGTTTCTCCGAGTGTTCAACTTTTTAGTCTGAAGTTTCCACTTAATATTCAATCTGATCATGAGAAAATGTTGAGTGAATGTTTTGCAGAGTTTGACATTTTGCAGGGATTAAAGGAAGACGTGGTGTAAACTGTCTCGGGAGTGTGCCTAAGCTCTTTCTGCGCAGACTGGATCCAGAGCTGGAAGGGAAGAGGGGAAACCGAGCATATTTGTGCGTTGGTGTTGATTGTAGAAATTAGCGAGGGAGGAGACAGTGTGCCCTCAGGTTAGGAGGGATGGAGCTGTCCTACATTTTTGAGCTTTGAAGTCATATCATAGAACTGCTGAAGGCCCGCTTTCTTTGCTGCCATTTTTTCCCCTTATTTTTTCAGCGTAAAAAGACGCAGCATGATGGAGTGTAATTCAAACCATCTTTAATACAAACCACAGAAGCATAAATAATTGAATAAAATCGGCAGTGGTTTTTTGAAATGCACCAGCAAATAAGTCTACAACGTTTTTGTTTTTTTCCCCCCTCTCTCCTTTGGACAAATTCTAAGAAGTCTGAAGCTTGTGGTGGAGAAAAAAAAAGTGAAGTAGTCTCAGACTCTGGTTTTGGCTGCCTTAAGTGGGCCTGGCTCGCATGTGGCCAGGAGCAACCAAAGCCCTGGCAAACCATGTGGAAATACTGTGCATCAAACACCAGCAAGGCCCGTATAACACAATGCTTCCAGTCTGGCATGAGATCACACTTACTGAGATTCAAGTTTATGATTCTTCCTCCTTAATGGGTTTGCCTTGAACCAGAAAGTTCAGATGAGGCTAGAACGTGCGATCATTTGTGGAAACATAACCGAAAATGGGAAGCATGAATATTCAAAAAGGTAGAGGTAAAAATGCATGAATATGCACCGAACTAACTTCTTTTTCAACCGTGCAGAGTTTATAGACAAAAAAAATGTAATGTTAAATTCAAATTACTTGCAGCTCTGCAGTTGGAGAAATAAATTGGCTCATTGTGGGCTGGTTCACCGATTGCTCTTTGACCTTAGAGTGAGAAACCAAAACACTGACTAGGGGCAGAAATAAAGATATCATGGGGGCTGAGCCAATTTACACATTAACTGCAGTTTTTTTTTTTTTTTTTTCATCGAATACAGAGAGAGAGACACGCCACGCACCTCTTCTGAATCACTCAGGTCAAATAAATTATTAAAAAGAATAGCAGGTCACTTACGCTGTTGTCGCTCGACCCGGACACGGGGTAGACCGTCCAGCCGAGCTCCGCCGTAGCCGTGGTGGAGTCCATGAGTGTCTCTGCGGAGAGGCAGAAGAGAAGAAGTCGGTCAGATAATCCCCTGACGAAGTGAAAAACATCGCTGTGGTTGAACAGAGACCGCTCGAGTGATAGAAACGGATTCAGAAAATAGTGAAATGTTCACTGAAGAGCTCTGAAAATTACAGGGGGTTTTAAAACGTACATTTCCTTGCCTTCATTTCTGTTTTTCCTGCAAGAGCGAACCGAAGAAGAATCTCATCTAATCATGCCATGTTGTAATTAGAGCACTTCAGAAGTAGATTGTAATCTAGGCAGGCATCAGAGAAAAATAGAGGATATTGGCATAATAAGTAGTTTAATCAATTAGCAGAAAACTTAAAAACAGATTAATCACTTCTGGTTAAATCTCATCTAATTATGCTTAGTTTATTTTTTTATGTTTTATAACATTTTAAAATTCATATCTTTGAGTTATGTTCTGCTGGTTGGACAAAACTTACAATTAAGTCATCACCCTCTGGTGTTTTTCCAGTTTCCCCGACGTTTTATACGTGAAAGAATTTTGTGGAGAAAAAATAAATAAATTGTTTAAAAAGAACAATCAGTTGTTTGATTGCTGCCAGTTTCATAACAGGTCAGACACATGCCGGCCACCAGAACTATGCCATCACTCATATGACTCTGTGGTGCAAACAACAAGCTGGAAAAGCAAATCTCCACAGCGCAGAGGAGGGGCCACCCTATACGCCATGGATTAGCCGGTGGAAAGAAACACCTCTGGTAATTGGGGTCAAAGAGAATGTGCCTCCTGTCTGTCATGAGGTCCTCTGTGGCACACATTCCTCCGGCCCGGCCCAACCGTCTGTCATACGCTCACCGAGCCGTTCACGCCGTCGCCTTCTCTGCCTCTTTTCCTTAATCTCTGTGCCCGCGCCCTCGTGCCTCCTTGCCCGCACACGGCCGCCTCTCAGCTCTGCTACCCTCTGTATGCAACAGAGGTCAGGCCTAATGAATTTCTGCAGCTGATTAGGCCTGTGTCAGTCTTGTTCTCCAGTGTTGAGCTGCAGCAAATGGAGAGACCATTCATCAGGTTCAAGGCGTCAGCTGCAACTCCAAAAATGCCACAGAGGGATTTAGAGAGCCCCTCGACAAACACGGTTACTAAGCTCAACATAAGTCACAGGCAGGGACTGTTATACAGGTCTATATAGACCTAAACTGCACGCTCTGGCTCTTCATTAATGTTGTGATATCAACTAAACGAACTGGTCCTAATAGTGCGGGTTAACTGAAAGGAGAGCCAAGTGAAGACCCATATCCATTAAATCAGATAAAAAAATGAAAAGTTCTTTTTCCAAGTAATGAAAGAACAAAATCAAAGACAGAGGATCTGAGGCTGTGCTCCTCAGGCTTTAGTTTAAAGCGCCGTACTCCGCTCTCTACCAGGTCGCAGGATATTTTAGAGACTTCCAGTTGTTTCATAACCCTGGATTTCCTCCGATTTTTTTTCATGCCAGCGAAAGCCACGGCTTTTAATTAACAGGCTCCACAAGCGCTGGTTTATTTCAGAGCCTTTTGCTGACTTTCAGCATCTCATCAGCTCTCACAAGACTTAATACTAGATTTCACATCCCGTTCAGTTATCACAAAGCTCCAATCGTATAATTAGGCAGATGAGACTGCAATTGAGCAGCTATTGATAACCTTGTGTGTGTGAGACTCCGAGCCGAGCAGTCTACATGCGCGTTAGGCGGTGAAATGGTAATTATCTCCCATAAATGATAACGATAATTAGTGGAGGAGTAAAGTGAGAATAATGAACCCCCTCTGTGGTGGTTTAGGGACTGTTGTGGGGGAACAGGGAGCAAATTTCCCTAGGAATTTGAACGCAGAGTGGGTGACCTCCCGTCCTCTACCCCAAAACTCCTCTCTCTTTTCTTTCACTGCCTGAAGCCGCACATCCGCTGCCTTTCTTTTTCCACCACTTTCTCCCTTTCCTTCGCAAAACAACCCTGCCCTTGAATTTTTCGTCTCGTCTTGCTTCTTCTCGCCTCTTCCTTCAGGCCCTCCTTCTCTTTCATGCTATGTCTCTTCCCTGCTATCAGTGGCCCACATGCTGGACAAGTAGTACGTCACCCTGAAAGACTGATCACTTTTCTTCCTCCTGCTGTCTACACTTCAGTCCCGGCAGCCACACCGATTCATTACCTCCCGTGAAGCAGCGCAGCACATAGCTCACCACTGTCAGCCACCGCCTCGTTCTCCGGCCCGAGCCCCCAGCCGTGGCAGAGCATGGCTGCTCAGCAGGACACGCTGGCTATTAATCAGAGGGAGCACACGGTGTAGGGGTTCTCACCGCAATCCAGCTACAGGAATCACTTATTTTTGTTTTTTCTTTGTGGGCACTTGTTGACAATGAGAGCACTTGGATTTTGCCACTCATGGGAATGTCGGCAACGTCTTCTGAGGGCGAGTGTGTCGACATCAAGTTACCGCTGCTCCAGCTGGCACAATCAGCACTGTGTAGTGTGAATAAAGAGGTGCAGGCCTGAGAGGACTGTCAACAGAGCAATCGAAAAAAAGGTCACAGAGAAGTAAGCACTCTTAGGTGGAGGCCCTTTAATTAGTTGGGTAATATGATGATTCTAAATGGATCTCCATTAGGGTTTGATGACTAATGACACACAATACTCCACATACACATTAGAGTCTAGAACACCAGGTGCAATCTGACTGTCAACCGAATTCATTAAGGTATATTAATCAAGGTGTGTTAATATGAAACTAGAGTTTTAAACCATTACATGGGACTAAATAACGGCTTTTAAAACTATTTTAATTACGTTTTTTCTGGATTTTGTCCATTTCTGTACAAAGTTGAAACAGATTAGGGTTTGCACTGGACATTTGGGTTGCACTTTTATTTATCTGGAGGTGAGCAGAAGTCTGGCTGTGACTGGTTTTGTGACTACCCAATCATGACCACATCTGTATCAGTTCTAACATGCGCCAAAAAAAATCTGAGTTGTGTGTCACAAGGGACACAAAAGAATTCTCTTCAGAATTGAGTCCGTCTTTATTACCGATTAGCCACAACATTAAAACTACTGACAGGAGACCATCTTGAGACAATTCAAGGTTCTGCTGGTAAACCTTTGTACCTGGCAACCTACCTAGACCAGACCAGACACCCCCACCCCATAGCAATGACACTCCTTGAAGGCAGCAGCCTTCCCCAGCAGGATGCAGAATGACACAGGCAGACACACAGAAACGGTTTAGGAACAACTAAAAGAAAAACCTGAAGAACAACTGGAACTAGCCTGATCCACATATGTCCCTTCCCTCAACCCATAGGACTCAAAGGCCCCCGCTAACAACAGCCTGTGCCAGACACCGCAGGACACCCTCAGAAGGCCCATGTCCATTCTCTGATGAGTCACAACTGTTTTTGAGGAACAAGGGAGACCTACACAATATTAGTAATGTTTTACCTGATCGGTGTATGTTTGCAAGACAATTTTATCATTCTACCTATTCCCAGTGTCTTCTTACAGAAGGACCTTTGCAGTCTATCTAAAAACAATGGGAACTGTTATGTTCACTATATGTTTACTAAATTGTTTAAATACAGATTGTTTCTTCAAGCTCAGTACAATGGGAAACATCTGCTGGTCCGGTGCAGAAATGTCTGTCGAGTAATGGATGTTGTACAGCACCACAGTGTGTTGTTCAGAAGGACGCTCTCCAAGATTTGATGACAAATTGCAGCCTCTCAGTTTCCCACTTACAGCAGTAAGTGTCTCTACATTATTTGTGTGCCAGCGGAGTGATGCATGTAAGTGTTTGAACTGTTGGAGCTCATGGGAAAATGGCCTCCACCCTGGCGGTCAGAGATACTTCACCGCCTACCTGGAAATGTTTTCAAATATGGAACATTAATGCGCAAACCTACTACATTTCTAAAATTACAGAGAATATTAATAATAGGACAGTAAATAATTCAAACCTGGATGTCTTTTATCTTTTTTTAAACTTGATACCCTCCACGGTGGAGGGGGCTATGAATATGCAATGAGACCTGGGAGTCTAAGAAAAGCCTACTAGACGGAGAGTGCTTCCTCCAACACTTCCTGAGACTAAGGAGAGAGTTTAGTGCTGATCTGAGAGAGAGCTCTCAAGTGAGAGGCTGTCTGAAGTGACAGGCGGGGGGAGTGGTGGGGGTGTGGGGTGGGGGCTGTGGTACTACAACAACACTCTTCTTCTCTAAGAGGGGTCAGTGCTGCATCTCAGCTTTCTAAAGAAAGCAGCAGCATTTGCAGTGAAGGACACAGAGAGGAGCGGTTCGCGGAAAACACATTTCGGCTCAAACAACCGCCGCGAGTAAGAAAATAAACACTTTACAAACTCTTATGAGGACTATAAGCTATTGTATTCGAGCTCTAATAAAGGCGAACAAATCTGGTCAATAAACGGGTATCATGCTGTACTAAACACTATTAACATGTTGCATTTCAAATTGTGTGCAAAATCTATTCATCCGTTCATTTTCTTTGCTTATCTGAGGCCCTATTATTTATTTTTCCTGTCAGCCTGTTTCTCAACATTTGCAGTTGGTTTACGATGGTGACTGACTATCCATGACTTGGCCAAAGGGCAAAGAAATCCCAATTTGACAGATGGATGGCCAATTAGTTGGAGTAGATTGACAGAATCCTGCCGTCCCAATGATGGATGTCTCTACTGCCATGAGTAATCTCTGAACTAGACCTTGCACACCTTTTCCGGGTGCAGGCACCGCAACAAGTGCAGCTTCTCAAACCAACAGTCATTTCTTGGCTTTCAATTATAAGAACATACACGCTGGTACATGCTTGTATGTAATTATATGGTAAGATATTTCTCCTCTGCTTTCCATTCTCAGCACGAAGGACCCGACTCGACAATTTGTTTTGCACTTTATTGCATCACCGTTTAAAAAAAAAAAGAAACCCTGCATATAAATGAGTTTGACATGGCAGCTTAAATCAGAATCAAAGAGAATATACCAATTTTCTAACAAACTAGGCTATATTTAGGCCCTCCGGTTTAATGAGGGTATTTTGAAGAAGCAATTGACCTCCAAAACAGCATGAAGCAGCTCGGAGGCACGACTTCCTTTTTATCTTTCTTGCCAGCGGAACTGTAGCCTCTGCTCTCTACGGAACAAATCCCTCAACATTCAGTTTAACATCGACATAAACCACACATGGTGCCTTCCATTGCTGTGATAATAGTCAGCTAACGGGGCTAAAAATCAGCAAAACATTCTCTCAATAAAAGTCATGCTGTGCCAAGCTCAGGTTTAACCACCGCTGAAGCGCATGTGTATTTTCTTGTATTTCACTGAACACCTGAAACCACAGTATTTGATGGCAGTTGTGGGAAGGTTGTAGTATGCACTTGAGCCGCAGAGTAACACGAGCAAGCTGTTCATTGTGCTAAAAACAGAATCCTATAGAGTGGACCCTGCACGGAAATCTGCCCAGATTAAGGGGAAAGGCATTGATATACCCCTGAGGGAGCCAGTGCATGTGTAGAGACGTGATTCATAGTTTTAATGACGGACAAGGCTACTGTATGGCCTGTTTGAAATAATAATAGTCTGTTTCATTTAGAGGGAAGAAGTGGCTGGAGCCCCTGGTCCAGAGCAACTCAGCTCAACTTATCTGTCAGCACAGGCTGGGCCCATTAAGGTACAGTATAGAGCTCCCACCACTGTCACATAACAGCTTATCCCTGTGTGTTAAATGAATTCTTAATCCTACTTTTACAATGAAACAGGCTTTGTCGACCATTTGGTATTGACCCAAACCCCACAAGTACACCTTTTTTTCTTTTTTTTACTTTTGCTTTCAAAGGCAGACTGGCATGCAGCCCCGGGTATCCAGGTGCGTTTCTGGTGAGACAGCACATCAGGGAAAATTGATGTGGTGTGGAGGTTAATATTAGCATCCTGAAAACGCAGGCTTGGATTTGGAATGATGATGACGAAGGTGTTTCGGGGAGCAATGAGGAAGGGCTCAAAGTTCGGGCCCACCCCATCAAGGCTGCAGGCGGCCGCGTTTTCCGAGGCAAAGAACGATGAGGGAGGAAGCCGGGCAGTTGATTTTGGCAGAGTGCGGTGCAGTGTGAAATACAGTACAACACACACAAACAGGGACGCAGAAAGTAGAGCGCTCTCCGAGCACTAACTGTTGACAGAATGATACAGCATGGCGTTCCCAGGGGCCTCCAGCAGGATGTACGACAGTAATCCCTACATGGCCAGGCTGTGTTATCAGTCAGTGTAACTGAACCTGTCAGCAAGGTTGGTGTAAGAGACAACGTGAGAGACGCAAAAACTCCTCGTTGACATGTGACTGCATCGCTGTCAGGTCACCCACAGAACTGAAACCGCCTTTAACTAACTTAATATCTCAGCACTTTTTTTTTCAAATGATGGAATCTGGAGTAATTTATAGTATATTACAGTCTATATTTTATTCTATTTTTCTCGGTGTACATTTACACTTATATTGTTTACCTTGTGTGTTAAAAAATTTGCAATTACAACTGTTTTACTGTAGTACTTAGTTTTTACTACTAGGTACAAGAATACATTTCACTGTGCACAGTATTATGTATCTGTCTATCTGTCTATCTATCTATCTATCTATCTATCTATCCATCTAATCTCAATCTGCTGTGAAAACTTCCTGCATATTACATTTGAAAAAGTTGAGGTTATGCTAAAATAAGATTAAGATTACATATTCATATATTTACAACTGCCGATTATCTTCTTGCATGGAAACGCTATCGCTGTAATAGTGGTAATTTAACTCCACATGGCTCTAATTAACCATGTGCCAATACATTTTTTTTTTCTTTTGACGGAATTACACACAGCCTTATCAGATTAAATCATTTAATTTGTTGTTCAAAGCTACCACTAAATATTTTAAAAGGCTTTCATTACTCATGAACAGACAACACTTAACGCTTCTTCTGGTAATCATTTATAACAGTGGTTGCATGTTTTTTTTCTTCTTGAATGAATGAGACGAAACTCCCACTTATGCAGAGGCTGTCAGGTGAGTGGATGGTAAATGGCCTTGTTTTTATGTAGCCCCTTCATACCTCTTTGTACGCTTTACAGTCACAGTGACACATCTACCATTTCCCTCACACAAACGCACACACATTCAGTCACCAGTGCCATGCACAGGGAGCAACTGGGGGCTCAGTGTCTTGCTCAAGGACACTTCGGCATGTGGCATCTTCTGCGGAATGAACCACTAATCCTCCGGTTCGTGGACAACCCGCTCTACCTACTGTAGACGTAGTAGAAGGACCTTCAAAGTGGCACATGTGGCACAGACCATCTCCAAATTGAGGATACATCACTAACGAGTGACAGGTCTCAAATGATTCCTCAATGCGTTCACACCTGTACTTGAAGCTGGCCAGTTGCGTGCGACTGGATCACTCAGGACGCGTGTTAATACCAGGTCTGAACAGGGCCCAACAGTATCCTTGGGAATTTCTTCCAACGGAACACCTGTCAAGTGTCAGTGTGGAGAGGCTTATCTTAAAATCAGTCCGCCGTTCCACGCAAGGCTGCATGTTAGTTTTCAGTAACTGTCAATGCCTTATTCCACCTCCGATTACAACACTCCACTGTCACATCGATCATCTTAAAGCATAGCTTCTCGATCCATGTGTCAAGATATGTTTTTACTATTAGCGACACCTGTAGGTGTATCATTAGTGTAGTCGCACCATTAAATCAGTTTAGCTCTCAGTGATACCATATTTCATGACAGAGAGACATCAAGCTAAGCAATAAATTGCGAGCAGGAACAGTCACCTGGCCAATCATGAGCTGTGTGAAAGAAATCTGGCTAATAACACAGGACTGAGAATTTATAAGCTCGCTTTCCATATTTCCCAAATCCCTGACAACCCAATGAGGTCTGTTTAACAGATCAGTACATTTAAAAATTTTGCGGTGGAAAATTCTGTAAATGGGGTCCCACATTTTTATAAGCAGCAGCTGAGGAGAACATGCGTATGACNNAAAAAAAAAAAAAAAAAAAAAAGAGGCCATACTAGTGACATTCATCCCTCCAGTCATTTTAAGTGTTGCATGAGCACTCTGCTGTTCGCTTATTAGTGTGGTAGAAATACCTGGAGCAAAGTTAGACAGGGATGCACAAATCCTTTTTATTAAAGTGACATGTTTTCAAATACCACTACTAATTGATTTGATGGAAATAACCATCACAGGCTTTCCACACCTTGCCTGGAAGCTATTAGTCGAACGTGGGTGATTCAACAATGTACAAAGATCATGCAAGAACACGAAGCAATCCTTTATTTGGCGAACGTGTGGTCCATAGTTTCACATCTTCATTTTCCTAGAGGCCTGATGGGAGCTATACGACCATGATATGCTTGTATGATGCCCCCCCCTCCCAGCTTAAAATCCACTCGAATAAAAGTGTGGGAGCAAAGGGACCAATTTTCCCTCCTAATCCGCCCTACATGAGATAATGCCTGTGGTAGACAAGGGAGCAGCTATCTCCATGCCAACAGTTATGATTGGCAGCTCTGGTAAGCTGTGGAAGCACAGAGTAGGTGGTTGACACCAGCTGAGGGAAGTCATTTGGAGGAAAATGCTGCATTACGAAATACACACACCTGGAGATTTAACATAAGGCTGGAAAGGAAGTCTATGTGTGTGCATGCATTAGTGTCTTCATCTTTATTGTGATGGCCTGTCCTTGTTTAACTGATAAAAAGATTCTTCCACATATATCATGAGATAAGTCAAGTCTGACAAACAAATCTAGTTTACGACCTATTCCAAATCATTTTTAAAGACCCCTTCGTCCTTTGAACGACGCTTTAAATCCTGTTGTAAATTCCTGTGAGTATGCTCTGGGTCCTTATCATTTGAAGTTTGGTGATAAGGTTCAGAGCAGAGGCTGTGGAGCGGCATGTTGGCCAGAGAGTGATAAACATCAGTGTTTAAGTCTGACAGGGAGACCCTGCCTGTTGACTGACAGCAACTAAGCTGTAAATGTTAATGTGGTGGACAGGGCTGTGTGCAGTTTACTGACATTTCTATGAATTTTAAATGTCACTATTTTGTCACTATTTTGCTACAAAACACGCCTGACCCTATCAAGCACAACTGTTAATTAGGCTTCTTTTTTTTTTAACTTTATTTTCAGGTTTTTTAATTATTGTCCAGACAAACAAAGGGCACACACCAATAGTACAGCACAGAGAAGACATAACAGTGCAGTTTTTGTCTACTTTATGTCAGTTATGTCAGAGTATTAAAAAGTAAAAAGGAAAGCACCTCCTCCAACTGCTGATGGAATGACATGACATGGCTTTATCTGACCTCCAGTTAAAGAGGATCAATCTGTGGTCAGTCAATGATGTAAACTACTAAGAGCAGGGCGTGTCGAGAACTTATGTCCAACTCACGCTGGGCTATAGTTGGATGTTGGGATGTCAGGATCTGTAACGGAACCGTCTCTAACCGTATCTCCTGAATAGTGTAAATGATGAAGCACCTTAATTTGGGTTAAACTGTGATGAATATTAAATATAAACCAAACTTGAACATTTATCTGTCTTAAGCTCTTTAAAGCATGAATTTCATTTGCGTTATTTGAGACATATAAAGACTGTGCAGAGATTTACCAACAACCCCACAGCTGCAGATGACAACTGAAAACCGCAGCGACAAGCTTGACAAATTAGTTTTGCGTGTCATCATATATCAAACAAATCTGTTTCTGAAACACCTTGCACGCCACGCTGTCTGTTTTTTGTTGCCGCATGTGGTTTCTGGGTCAAGCGCTAGAGGAGACAGTAGAGAGATCCTCAGACTTCCTCGTGTTTAATGATAAATGGGACTCATCTGCCGCAGTAAACGTTTTAACGGAATCTAAATAAATGAACAGTTTTTCCTTGCTCCAAAACCGTCTGTGTTTGTCTCAGGCTAAGTTGTGATTACAAGCAATTAAGGATCCAAATATGAAGCCCTCACTGTACTTTAAGAAGGGATTTTGTTATGAAATAATCAGTAAATCAAGCTGTAATAAATTTTAAAGCAAGTACACCAACACTGTCTGCAAACGCAGCCAGACTTTTAATTAACTTCAGCAATACATCAAATTTCCAAGACTCTGTTTTGACAGCTGACGTTGTGTACGCTACTGAATGAACAATGATAAACCCTGTTCATACACACATTTGGCAGATTATTGTAAAGCTCTTGCATTGTGCACTTTGGGAGGAGAAAAAAACAACTGAAAATGAATAAATACAGACAATAAATACAGTAACTTTGATATTAAATAATGGAGTTTAATTCCAAGAGTTTGGTCTTAAGAATAATTTTACCACAGTTAGATCAAGATAAAAGCACTAATTTACCAACTGAGATTCTTGTTGCCAGCTAGCGGACGTTTAAGTGTATTTTCCACCATAAATGTTACCGAGTGAAACAAGCAGGACAAGCAGAAAATACCGCGAGTTTATGGCATAGGATGTAAAAAAAATTGGACGCCATGAAAGTGAAGCCAGAGCAAGTAGAGCTCCCCCTGGTGACTGGCTGCAGTATAGGTCATAAGCTGCACCTTCTCTGTGTTAGTGGATGGGCCTTGGGCCAAACTACTATAATCATTTAAGTACACGTAAAAAAAAAAAA
>JASGAT010382880.1:0-18725 GCA_030220025.1 Chelon auratus
TTGATTCAATTGAAAATCTTTTGATTGTAAATGACTGTTGTTTTGTTTTGACATGTGACCCTCGTGTTGCTGGTTTTGTAATCCACCTGTTTTTTTTTATGTGCAGTTATCTTTATGAATGTTTTTAAGAATGGCTAACCCACGTTACTACCAAGTAAAGTAATTTGTGTGGTTGTGTTACGTAACTTCATCCAAGCTAAAGGAACTAAAATAAGGGGAGGACTGAGGTGTTTGTTTACTCCAAACTAACTCTTGCAATATCTCCATAATCAATTTTGCGCAATTGTGCACCACTAATTTCGTCCGTGTAGATGCAGGTTACATTAGAATAAACAGTTCCTATGTGATACACATTTAATTTTTTTTTTTAAATTTCATATACGGATCCTGAGAAATAAGGCACAGATTTTAATACTGAGCACTATTATCTAAGTAATTATGCTATTGATATATATGTACATTATATATTCTGGATTTGAAAAAAGTTTCATAATACAATCTATGTATTATTCCTAAGTGTAAACTCATAAAATGATAAAATGATGCAATCGTGTAACATAATACTATCTGATTGAATGAACAATTTTATTTTAATTTAAAGTGACTATTACTAAGGTATACTCGCACAGCGAGAGTGAGACAATGTACATAATCCTCTTAGACGACTTCAGGTGTTAGGTATTATGCTGATCCATTGTGAAGACTTGTTCTGTGTCCTACATAACCCTAACCCTTTGCAAGCAGGTTTTGTTTGGTCCACAGCGTCCAGCTGCGAAAATCTATTTTGAGATATTTTTTTGTGCACCTGACCTTGCAAGACATAACTTCTATGGTAAGTTTGCATTAATATTCACATATTTGTTTCTTAACTTTGATTTAATGGGGATATTAATCTAGCTCCTTGCCACATGAAGTTTTTGATTCATTTTATTCCCTGGTCAATTGTTGCTTCCTTGTGCATTTAAAAATGTTTTGTCAGGACACGTTCTGAATGGGCTTATCAATGATGTTACAACAAATCATGTTGAACTCTTTCAAAATACTACCTGCTGTCTAAATGTCATTTTATTCCCCATGCTTCCTTTCATTTACAACAGGCTGGGTTTTCAAAGGAGTTGAGGATGTGACATGAATCACGCAGCTGAAGTTTGGAATTCTGTAACCCCATGGTCTGCTGGGGAGAGAGCCGGACTCTGCCAAAGACCATTTATGCAGCTTAATTCAACCTAACTACTGGCAGCACTGCAAAATGTATTGTACAAGAAGGAAGCGACTGCAGCTGAGCCGAGTTCTTTTTCTCCTCTCTGGGGTTTTCCTCTGTACCCTATACCAGCTGACCATCAGTGCCAGGCTGTATGGGCCTTTCCCAATGCCTCAGATTGGAGAGGATTTTGGAGAAGGTTCAACCGAGGGGGTTGAAGAGGCTACAGTAGAACCCGGAGGGCTGGAGGAACCTCTCACCGCAACACACGAGTTAGAGCCCACAGATCAAACAACTCCACAGATGCAAGTGGTGCATCATACAGTTACAACTTCAGATTTCAAAGCACCCACCAGCACTGAATCACCATCATTGCCAACCACGAACCGGACTATTGTGCACTGCATCTATGTGGCCCCTGAGCCTCCACTCGAGACACCCACACCTGCTCCACCTCCTCCTGTAACTACCATCTCTCCAGCTCCCCCTGGTGATACTCCACACATAAAGGGTGAATACCCTGAAGATATCTTTTCTATTGAGGATCGTAGGCGAGGCTGGGTGATCCTTCACGTTATTGGGATGATGTACATGTTTGTGTCACTTGCAATTGTGTGTGATGAGTTCTTTGTTCCTGCGCTGGGGGTAATCACAGACAAACTGGCCATCTCTGATGATGTGGCAGGAGCCACCTTCATGGCTGCCGGAGGTTCTGCCCCTGAGCTCTTTACTTCCTTAATAGGAGTCTTCATTGCCCATAGCAACGTGGGCATCGGCACAATTGTCGGTTCAGCAGTTTTCAACATCTTGTTTGTGATTGGAATGTGTGCTTTGTTTTCTCGGGAGGTTCTTCGTCTAACCTGGTGGCCACTTTTCCGAGACGTGTCATTTTACATACTTGACCTCATCTTGCTCATTATCTTCTTCCTGGATAACATCATAATGTGGTGGGAGAGCATGCTGCTGGTGACCTGCTACACTCTCTATGTCGTTTTCATGAAGTTTAATGTACAAATAGAGCGAGCGTTCAAGACCCAGCTCCACAAACACAAGAGCATTGTCAAAGTTATTGCTGTGGAGGAACCGGAATTGGTAAGCACTCGTTAACACAACTTGTATGAAATCAGTCCTGTCCCACTGTCTTTAATTGAGATAATAATGAGTCTATTTTTAGATACTAAATCATAGAGCTTTCTCCATTTCCATTTGACCAAAGTTGTCTAGAGGCCCATAAATGTATTTGCACTGGCACATGGTTGAGCACAATGTTACGGAGCTTTAAAGATGAATGTTTGCCACAATAGAAGTACTTGTATTGATGAGTTAAAAATAATCAGACTTTAAGATAATTTACAGCTTATTTGGTGTAACAAGTTTTGCTAGTGTTTAATGTGGTTTGAGTAAAACCAGTGTTGTCACATAACCGCACTCCTTTACATTTTGTTTTCACGTAATCATCGTGTTTTGTAACTGAAAGAGAAAGGCACATATCTCCTCACTTCTGGCATCTCTTCCCTCGTCTGTAAACATGCTAATCATGCCAAAACAGTGAAATGATACTTGTAAAGGCCCTGGCTAACCAAAGCTGATCAACCGCAGCAAGCTAATCCTTTGAGGAGCTGCAGCTCTGTACAAACTGTAGCATCAACATATACTGTGTTTAACCCTGGTAAGTGTGATTGAGGATTAATTTACAGCAAGTAAAGCTCAAGTATTGGTTCACACTCAGGGTCTGGGATGAGCTGGATAGACGCTGAAGATGCGTTCCTAAAACTCAAAAGTAACTACTCATTGTTGAAAATGCTATTCCACATCATACATCATCACACTGAAATGTTTGTAAAGAGGAGAGAGGAATACGTTTTCATTTTTACTTTAGCTTCCTTCTGGGTTTTTTTTCCTGACATGTGACACTAACAAGACCATCCGTGTGTGCAGTGTGTGAAATGGGATGAGATTATTATTTACACAGTATATACTGATATTTAAACTCTACCAAAATGAAATAACTTTGGTCTATCTTTACCAATGAATGATTATTACTGAAAGAAACATTGTTGCACGCAGACAAATGGGGACGATGGAGATAATGCCCCTGCTGCTCCAGAGGACAACAATCGGTTAAAGGTAAAAATCAAACCAACCAACCAAGCAACCAGTCAGCTGAAAAAAGAGAGACACAAAAACAGCACCTTTGTCCCTCAGATATTCACAGTGTTCACCGTTTATCTGTATGTTGTTTTACATCTTAATTATCTGTCTGCAGTTCATCTTAACATCCTGTTAACAAGCCTCCCCACAAGTGCTCATGGAAACATGCTGACATCCATTATTGTCTAACGGTGCTTTGTCACTGTCTGTGTAGCTGTCGTGACCTCAGTCGTCTCTTTCCCCAGTTGAAGCCAGCCCTTCAGCGAGGGGGGAGTTCAGCTTCTTTGCACAACAGCACCATGAGAAACACCATCTTCCAGCTCATGATTCACACATTAGACCCTCTCGGAGAGGGTGAGTACCATTTGACTGCAATGAATACCTTGCCGACTGATAACTGCTTTTACAATGACTGTCTACAATGTCCTTCCCATTGTAAAATGGATTAGCAAAGTGTCCCACATGAAGGCAGCACTAAGTCCAGATTGATACTAAGCAGATAAATGCCTACCTCAGACCATGGAGGGATCCATTTGTAAAAAAGGATCTCAGAACACAGGTACAGGTATATCTCTATTACTGGAACCAGCTGCACTTATAGATGTTGGTCGTATCTGTTAAATTGTTTAGAATATGCACAAGTAATCAGATGCAATGATAACTGGTTAAACAGTGTAATGATGGTCTAACTTTCAGGAAAATAGCTTTTCCTGATACGGTTTTAATTCGTTTATCAGTCACTGGATGATATACTGGAGTAAAATCGTTTGCAGTGAGACCATTGTGCACTATGTCCCCAGCTGTTAAAACTGGCTCCCAGTTTTCACATTTTCCGGGGCTCAGTGAAGCAAACAGTCCACTACTCCAGCGCATTAATCAGCTTTTTGGATGAGCCTGTAAAATCTGGATCACAGCTACCTGTCACAGCATCAACATGCTCTTTTTATCTATGTTCAGTCAATGAGCCTCGTGCTCTTGGAGACATGTGGTGACATGGAGATGCATCCGAGAAATGTAACAAATATGCGTGAATGAGAATAAGAATATTTATTATCATTGTCCGGTAAAAAACGCCGAAATACAGTTTAGCAGCTCTTTGGTTCGGAGGCAATACACATAGAAAAAAACTATAGCATCAATACACAATACAATACAATAACTACCTAATGCTGTCATTCAAAGAGGAGAACGTTTAAAAAAACATTTCTATTCAACTGTGTATTGTGTGATTATCTGTATTCACTGCTACATAAATATGGGTGAATTTATTCTAAAACACTGGAAATTTTGCCGCACTCAAGTGTAATGAAAGTTAGCAGAAGAAAACCTACTCTTTTTTTGTTCTGCTGTGTTTTAATGAGCATAGTCCCTCTTTTATGAAACTGATCTGAGCAGCAGTAAAGGTCATGCTGCTGCTGCTGCTGTCGTTGTACTGGTGACATTTGCTAACTCATAACTGACTGTTTGTCTTCCATAGGTTAAATTATTTTTAGTGACACGCCTGAGCAATCCATCGCACCATTCTGAGCTTGTTTTTGCTTGTTTGATTGTTCGTAGGGAAATTTAAGGATAAGGCTGTGACTCTGAATAATGTGGCTAGACGGAAGGCAGAGAGCAAAACTCAAGACAAAAGTGAAGGTAATAAGGAAGGATGCAATGGTCATCCAATGATCAGGCGCCTTTCATTAAGCTTTCGGAGTCTACTCTTGGACAGAGGCTGACTGAAAGCTGCTCATCACTTGTCCCGCACAGCTCTGTTTCACATTAAAATCAGACATACACAATTTCTCAAGTCATGAAAGTGAGTCAAATGGCTTCTGTGGCTACTGAAAGATGATGTGTCTATGATACAATGTATGACCTCTGTTATAATAGTATAACTTTATTGGCTTCAGTAGGGAAATCTGTCCTTAGCTTCTCTTCATGCTGCTTGACAACATATTATAGATGGGTGACCAGAAGTGGAGCAATATTAATTGTAGATAGGGTATAATGAAACTTAAAAACAAGGAACACATGAAACTGCCTACAATGTACTGTACAATAACAACACACAACAGCTTCTAAAGACTAAACAAAATGCATGTAAGGTCATGAAATAACATCCAAATGCATACACCTGTGAAGACAGTGAGTCAGTTCAGCCGAGTTGCCATGAGGATGATGATCTCATACATTATGTAAGTCCCATTTAACACATTCACTGCATTTCTCCATTTAACCAGTCTTCAAGTTTAAAAATGACATCAGAGTCCACGCTGATATTTAAATGAGGGAAATGAGCAAAATTGTATGGGATTACTTTCACAGCCAATGGGAGGAAACCCGAGCAGACCAAAGAGCCAGAGGCTGCCCCAGCAACAGAAACGGAGAAGAAAGACCCGCCAGAAGACAAGAAGGTACTCTCCAACCATGTCCTGAAGGCTGTCAAAAAAAAGCCCAGAAGTCAGTCTTTGATACCTGTCTATGTAAGAGTCAGTGTGCAGAGATACAACTTTTAGCAACAGTGTCTTTAGGCTAATAATAGTATTTTTTCCTCCTCTGTCCACCATGATGTCTCTCCCACCTCAGGACGACGTACCAGCAGAGCAGGAGAAATCAGGAGGAGAAGAAGACTCTGGCAGCGACGAAGACGACGGCGATGATGACAGTGATGAGTCCAGTGAGGATGAGGATGAGGATGACGATGAAGACGAAGATGAGGAGGAGGAGGAGGAGGAGGAAGAGGAAAAAGAGGAGCCTCTGTCCTTAGAGTGGCCGGACACACGGCGTAAGCAAGTCACCTACCTCGTCCTGCTGCCCATAGTCTTCCCCCTGTGGCTCACAGTTCCTGATGTTCGCAACCAGGTGAGAGATACAGCATTTCAGAGATCAGCTGTGCCACTTTAAATCCCACTGCAGTTTGCTTTTACATCACCTGCTTTGTCCGATAGAAATCCAAAAAGTTCTTTGTGGCCACCTTCCTGGGATCTATTCTGTGGATCGCTGTCTTCTCCTACCTCATGGTGTGGTGGGCCCATCAGGTCAGTTTCTGGAGACTAACCTGATTCTACAGATGGACAAAAAGACTTAAAACTTAAGGCTGAGCACCCATAAATCTAGTCATCATGTTACATTAGGACTAAGACGGTGTCCTTATCTTGAGATTAATGTTTGAGTCAATTTTTGTAGCTTCTATCCGCTTTAAACCCCGGTTTGACCCTGCAGGTGGGTGAGACCATCGGCATCTCAGAGGAGATTATGGGCCTGACTATCTTGGCGGCAGGAACCTCCATTCCTGACCTTATTACTAGTGTGATTGTAGCGCGTAAAGGCCTGGGGGACATGGCTGTGTCCAGCTCTGTGGGCAGTAACATCTTTGACATCACTGTGGGGTGAGCATCCATAGCTTGATCCGTCACGATTGAAAAGTAGTGACCGAGCACACTGTTAACTGGTTTCCTTTTCTCTTTATTTTAAAGCCTACCAGTCCCCTGGCTCTTATACTCATCCTTCCACGGTTTTGCCCCAGTGGCCGTCAGCAGCAACGGGCTCTTCTGTGCCATCGTGCTGCTCTTCCTCATGCTCCTCTTTGTCATCATCTCCATAGCGACATGTAAATGGAAGATGAATAAGGTGCTGGGTTCCACCATGTTTTTCCTCTACTTCATCTTCCTGGTGCTCAGCGTGATGCTGGAGGATCGTATCATTATCTGCCCTATTTCCATCTGAAAGCGCGAACAGACGTTTTCGACTACAGCCATCATTCTCCGCGTTTCTGGCCTGAAGAAGAACTGTATGGGGCCGATGAGCCTGGATCAGGAAATCTAGAGAAACCGTTCAGAACGCTGCCCTAGTTGCTTGCCATTGTTGGCAGCCACATGACCATACATTTTCTCACTTTTAGCAGCAGTGGCAGCTTTTACATTCAATTTTCCATCGCAGCAGGAGTTGCATGTAGCATAGACATGTGCAGTGTGAGAATAACCACTTGACATTTTTCACTGTTTACACAACACTGTTTATAAAATGAAGTGAGAGAACTAGAATATGTGCACACTTTGGAAAACATAGGTTTCTAAATGTGATATTTTGTATCATATGTAAATGCGCCAACAATTGTTTTATAATGTTCATGATAGACAACCTCAGCTTGCTTTAACTTAGTGTTTTATCAGTTTTGAAAGAAAAGGTCAGACTCAGCATCCATAGAATAAACGTGTTTATTCATAAATGAAGGCAAACTAGATCCAGCCAGGGAAGAAAATCGATTTCTTTCTTTTATGTAAAAATCATATCAAATTACTTTCTGTGTTACAAATGATAAATAACACTTTGGAAACATTGCTCAAATTGACAAATGGTGTAAACAACATGTAGACACACAATTATGTTTTGGTCATCAGTGTTTTTATAGTCACTTAGTTACAAGGTGGTTAAAATGCAGATTTACAGGCTGTGTTTATTCCGAGCACACAGCCGTACCTATTCCAGCACTGCGCCGGCACAAGTTGTCGCGAAGTCCAGTAATAAGCCGCGGAGCTGCAGCGCTAGGCAGGTTTTTGTCACTTAATAGTGGACAACGATATTATAGAACTATCAGAAAAGTGATTTGGATGAGGGCAGGTCAGAGCTGTTCAGTCTAAACACATGTATATACCTTCAGTGCAAAGAACTGCCACCTGTTTGAAGAGACAGCAGGTAATATTAAGAGATTAAATTGTCCTTTTCCGCGCTGTACGTCACATTAAACAGCGCACTGTTGTCCAAATATCTAAAACCGACATCGACACCATACAGTGAAGTCCAACAAGAAACCTACAAAATATTAGAGCCAAAAACTCCGTATATGTCTATGACTCCATTTCAGTGTTAGTAAATTTATTTATCAAAAACAAAATGAGCTGATTTAACCAACAGAAAACATTTATTTTTACTTATTTGTCTACTATTAGTTTGATTGTACTGGTTTTTATGAACCCTTTATGGTCGCATATAACACATAACTTATTCAATCCTCACTTTAAAAAAAGGTATTGCTTAAAAAACTGTAAATAAAACTATTCCCTTTTGGGCTCTTTTGGTACATTGTACAAAAAAAAAAAAAAAAAGGATTAACAATAAACATTGTGCATATACAGAAACTGAGTGTTCCCTTCTTGTTTCAGAAACGGTAATCTTCAGATGTCAGTGTATTCAGGCGTGCGAGCATGGTCCTGTCACGTTTTCAGGGTGCACACGGGGAGGAATTGATCTGCTTTTGTTTACTGAATCTATCAGACAGCGCAGTAAGTTCTGCAGCCACCAGATAAAATGTGACTTGAGCGTGGGCTGCCGAGCTGCAGTGTTACGTAAATGAGAACGAACGGCAGGAGCTCATTTTGTCAAAGTGCTTTGTAAAAACATGAATGTCTAAAAGCAAGTATTTATAACGCATACACTCAAAAAACAGTCTTAACAAGGTCACCGGGACCACTGAGAACTTTTGACAACGTGATCAGACACTTACAAACCTTTTCACAGCTTCGACAGAAACAAAGGCATAAAATAGACTGTGTAGTAACTGTACAAACATTTCACTATAGCAATACTGAAAATACAGTAAAATTTCTAAATATTTACAAACTCAAGACCTGTCACTTCATGCCTCTCAGCTCTGGCAGCGTACAAGAAACTCAGTGGCAGTTGCATTAAGTGTAATTATTTCCCATTGTGCTTAAAAGAGCTCCATGCTCCAGTCAGGTGAGCTGGTCCTGAGTCTGAAGTGCAGTCCAATAAAACAGCAGCAGATTGAAGGAGAAATCATACTAAGACAGAAGAGGACAAGACGCTCACAAGCTGGGCTCTCCGAAAGTCTTCCTGCACTCCATGACCCCCGCTCCGGGGGGTCGGTCACAGTTGTGTGTCAGTTTAACCTGGTTGGGGGTGAGGCGGTCATAGGCCAACTTGTATTCCCGGTCAAAAGCATCTGCAAAGAGATGAGGGTTTGTTAAAGCTGCGCGCACACACAAACACACACACACACACTAGGTGAAATAAATTCATTAAAGTCATTAAGCTATTTGACAATGCGAGGGATTATCTCAGAAAGGACCAGCTTTGTGATGCTGTCCTTGGATAGAGCTTTGAATTAATTATATGCTAATTAAGATTAATCCTAACAAACTCAAAGAATGCGCCTCCAACCTGGTGATGGCACTAAATGAACAGTTAAGGATTCATCTGGAGTAGACACGCAGTCAATTTTGTGCCATAATGAGTATTAAAAACAAAAGAAAAACTTACTGATATTTATGTTGTTCTTTCCCAAAGCCCCCAGTGCAAGGAACAACAAATCTCTGTAGAGGCTCCTTTTTGAGATAAAAAGAAAAGAGATAAGTAATTAGATTTTCCATTCATAGCACTTCACTGTTGGGCTTTACACACTTTACATACTAATATGTTTATTTCCTCACCTCTGTCTCTTAAAGCCCAACTCGGGCCCCAGCTGCTGGATGATCTGGCTCATGGGCTGATAGACATCGCTCTTCTTAATGCTCCTCACAAAACCCTGCAGGAGCTCCACGGTGAAGAGCTGGCCTTCTTCACACAGCCCAGATCGAACCAAGGAGCTGGCACCTGAACAGAGAGAGAGATAAATAAAAGTCACCCCGATCGGAGGCTCGTTCGTCTTCGTCACTCAAAATAAACCCTGAAAGCTAAAGATAAAATTGGCATGACTAACGGGAGTCGTGAACTGAATTATGCATGGCGTTTCTGGTGCCTTATTTAATTTGCATGTAAATATCTGACCTTACCAGCAAATCACCTTTCTGAGAGTAGTGTCAGCATTTGTAAGACATTGTAGCACAGCCTGTGAAAGTAAATGAAGTAATAACTCACAGTGTGTGTTCCACAGGACGTAGCAGGGTTGAACTTTGTCTTGGTGCAACTTCAGGTTGTCCCACATAATCCTCACAAGCACCTGCTTACTGTCCTCAGATGAAACGACCTGAGGAGACTAAAGGAAATCAGATTTGAACAAGATTAATTCCTCATTGTGTCAGCTCCTAAAGACAGATTTTTTACTAAGTTCCTTTAAGTTCCTAAAAAGTTTAAAAGAGGCCTTCCTAGGTAAAATGAGTCATGTGTTTTGACAGTTTAGTTTTTTAAACCAACACTAGGAGTCACCAAAGTCACAGTAACAAGTTGTGCTCATGGTACCTGTTAAACCACAACATGTCTTTCTAATGCTTTGGCTTTTGAATAGATTAAATAATTTAGATATGAAGTGTTCATTTTTAAGCTATAGAGGTGTCTTTTTACCTTTGAACAGTCCCAGGCTATCTGCCTTTCCAGTCTTTGTGCTAAGCTAAGCTAACCAGTTTCACTCTTGTCACACACACAGGGGCGCTGATGTTCCCATTTAAATCCCGCCAGCCAAGAAGCCGACTAAATGTATTTTCCAGAATATCACACTGCTCTTTTACAACAGAGCTGACACGGTGATGGCTTCATCATTAATGTGCCGTTAATTACACTGACATATTTACCTCGTTGCCATGGCTACAGTGCTGGGAGGCCAGGATGAGAGCCGGGAGGTTACTCGGCAGCTCCAGCCTCCTGAAGTACCACACCAGGTTCCAGAAGACAATTGGGTGGTGGTCGACAACACTTGGCGACGAGAGCGCCTGGTCGCCCTCGTTCACCAGCAGACTCTCCAGCTCCTTCCACAGAACCAGTGGGCTCAGGTAGGGCACCGTCACTGGAGAGGTGGTGGAGGCCGGGGCGGAAGACGGAGCGCTGCTCTCCTGCCTCTGCAGGGGAGCTGCAGGTGACTGAGCTTCACAGTCTGCCGCAGACGTATCGGCCTCAGGACCAAGCGGCACAGACGTGTCCTCCTCTTTAACAGGATTACTTTTCTTAGAAGACCTGAAGGGAGACACGGGGTGGATCAGTTTAAAGAGGCCATACTGTTTGTGTGCTATGTGTATCGAGATGTACTGGAAAACGGCGCCAGACAATAGCAAAACACTCTAAAAATAGACAACCTAGCACAGGACATCAAAGGTATTACACCTCACATCACACTGGATTCAGCATAAAACGATGAAAGCACCTGATTAATTATTCACAGCCTTTGTGTCCTGTGTGCAAGTATACAGTGTAAAATGTACCTGCTCTGTGGTCTCAGGTCTTTGATTTCCACATTGAGGAAAGGCAGGAAGGCTGTGCCGCAGAACGGACAGGTGCTGTTGAGGTTTGAGTCGTTGGCCGTCCAGCCTGCCATTATTTCCTCATCGTACACCAGGCAGTCACACGTCTTACAAAGTGAACAGCTGGACATCAGAACCTGCATCAAAAAGCGTCGGGGCCGAGGAGAAATGAGCACTTATTAGTGTCTGAGCCAGTCCACAGAGTAATATCTCATCTGAACGGAGGCTTTCAGATTCGAGTACATTACCTCCACGGTGTAATTGGGCATAGGCTGGAAGCGGCCGGTGTCGGGGGAGGAATCTGGAGTGTGGGGAGCTTTGGAGGGAATTGCCAAACCACCTGAATGCGATGGAGGATTATAGAATTAGACACACGAGTCACAGCCAAGTTTTAACACAAGCTATCAAAGTTGGAACGTCTAAATTAAAAAAGGAGCCTCTTCATCAGAGTCTGCAATCAGTGGACATTTTGTTCTTGTGTTACAAGGTCTCACACTCCTGTCCGTGTGTGCACGTGAGTGTGCATGCACGTGTGTTTTTGTTTAGCATAGGGCCGGTGGCTGGGTGCAGACAAGACTACACACTGAATCAGCCCTCATGTCTGTTGGCCTAGTTTCACACAGAACAACACCCAACTCTTTCCATTACTGAGCCCTACTCTTACTCTAAATTTAGATCGTCAAGATGCGTTTTTCTTCCAACCAACACAATGCTGCAGTTACGACAGCTGTGCAAAGAGCAAGTCCATAAGCCCTTCATTTTCTCTTTGGAGATATTTATGAAATGTTTCGTAAAACTATAATTAGCATTAGAAGGACATGCAACCAACCAGAGAAGGAGTTGTGTCTGAACACTCGGTTGGGTGTGCTGGGGCTGCCCAGGTTAGCAGGGTAACCTCCGACCGGACTTCTCCTGGCCCGGGACACGCTGCCATGCTGGGGAGAGGTGAAGCCGTCCGGGTCGAAACAGGAGTCATTGTCAAGCAGCGAGGAGCATTCTGCCTCTGCTGAGGTCAGCGAGGACACGCTCATGCGGTCACAGTTTGCATCCTGTGGGACACAAAGACGTAAAAAGGAAGCCACATTACTAGAGCTCATTTTGGAGCCGGTTATGCTGGAAATGTCCATTCGAGTGAAATGTTACAATACTAACTTGTGTTAATGAAGTCTGGGAGGACAAACGGGAGTAGAGCCGACTGGCCTTCTCCGCTACACCCTTCCCTGCTGATATGACGCTGCTCTTGAAGATGTCCAGAGTTGGGGTGAACAGTGAGTCCATAGAGAATGATGAAGCGGAGGGGCTGGGTGATGATGGCGAAACCAAGGAGGAAGGCCTCTCCCTGTCTTTGGAACAGACACCCAGAGGAAGAGACGGTGACGGCCTCAGCCTCTCCTTGGATTTGACAAGCAGTGGAAGCTGTGTACTGGAGCGTAGCAGGGTGGAGGGGTGTGGTGTCGTGTGAGGAGATGAGGCAGTGCCAAACAAAGGGCTCGAGGGGTTCTGTAGGTCCATGCTGTGTGTGCGGCTGCTCAGGGGGCTGTTCCCATTATTCATGTACGACTCAATCTCCTCGGCGAGGTTGCGGCGGGCAGTGGGTGTGCTGCCGTTGTCCTGGTCACACCCTTGTACCGTTGCTGAAGCCATCTGTGACAGGGGATCAAATCCCACCTCGACACCTGTCCTCTCCACTGCACCGCTGCAGCTGACACTCCTCTCCGCTACACGTTTCTGTTTTTCAGTCTCTGTGTCCTCCTCCTCTACTCCGTGTAGTCTGTCGGAGGCAAGCTGATGCAGCTTGGCTGAGCTGAGGAGAGGCACGTTGAGCCTCAGAGATCCGCCAGACAAGTCTAGAGATTTGGGCCTCTCTGTCTTTGGCAAAACTCCACATAGAAGAGTGTCACTAGATGGACTGGAAGCCAGTCTACTGCTACTGCCTGTGACGAAGCACATTTTGCAGGACATTAGGATCAGCGATGTGTGAATACACAGTTAAAATGAAAGTCTCTTTCTTAAAAGTACCTGCATGGGCATCTAATGATATATAATGTAATGATAAAAAGCTTAAAAGAGAAAGTGCTGGAAGACATCTTTGTGCATTTGGCCAGTAATTCAATTCTACTATTGCAAAACATTAAATCTGATGAACTATCAGATATTGGTGGTAAGCTGCTGTTCATGCCAACATGAAGCTATTGCATTTGGAAATAGGGGGACAAACTAGCAGCTGCGTGTTCATCTACGCCAAGAGATAAAGTAATAAGCAATTAAGCCACAGATGAAATGCCACCCCATTCAGTGAGGACTACTGATTATGAAGACCGGAACAGAGATTGCATCAGACACATCGCGTCATTATCGAATTATGGACAAATACTGTCGCGCAAACACACACCTCCTTACGTAACAGATTCATCCATCAGCAGAATCTTTTCTCAGAAAAACACCTAAATATAAATCAGCAAATGGACGGCTGAAGAATAAATTACGCCCACGCCGCAATACCACACTCCAGCTTTTAAAAACCGAGCATTCATTTTGCTGCCAGTGGTGATTCACTTAGGCAGGAAAAGGGTCTCCAAGTGTCAAAGATAAGAGATGAAAGCTATCAATAACTCACCGGACTGCCTCAGTCCTTTGTCTTCCACCAGTGCTGCGTTGTCAGTGTCTCTGCCGCACAACCTCTCCTCCTCTTTAGACAAAGAATCGTATCCCTGGTCTGATTGCCCACCTGAAAAAGATATGAAGCTTTAGTCCTCTGGGGGTTATTTTTTCATATCTTCTCCCGGTGTTTAGTTTCATCCTCCAGTAGGAGTGGAGTGAATTGAAACTGCACTATTAGTCTCCATGGATGCTTTATAAAGAAACAACTGATCTGAGTTTTTCTTCAGAGCAGCTTTATTCCTTTCCCTCCAGCTTATATCACGCAGCAGTCCCAGAATAGAAAAGCAAGAGCAGCAGAAAAGAGTCTTTTTTTTAAAAAAAAAAAACTGCCATTACATTCACAAGGTCAAACTACAGGTAAAGGTACAAACCTAATCCATCGCGATTTGTTGTGCCAGATTTGAGTGGATGATACTGCTCATAGAAGAGTCTTAGCCTGATGATTTACTAGTATAAACCCCTTGTTTCCACTTTTCTATTTCTACAGCCTATTAGTTGTTACGTAAGGAAAAGGGCACGTCATGGCACATCATGTCTAACGGTGTAACGTTTTGCCTACAAATGCTCTCCTCCTACTGAAAAAGGTTTCATGGATATTTTTGCTATTACATTTTATAACTTTATTTTGAAGCATTATCTTATTTACTTATTATTTGCACATCATGTATGCTTTTCACAGCTCAGATGGGTGCCTTAGTGCTGCAGCCTTTCCCATATTTCTGTGAGCCTCAGGTGACTGGCAGAAAACAGACTGCGTAGAGCAGAATAATGTCAAAACAATTCACTGGACTACAGCGACATTTAAGCTGACGTGTTAAGGTTTATAAATCATGCAGTTTGGCCACTTTTAAAGAAGAAAATTAAATCGAACTCAACCGGCTAGAAAGAAGACGAGACACCAAAAACAATCATTAAGGTCTTAGTGTGAAATTTATGGGAAAAGAAAGATGCAGCGCCGTGAATTCCTACCTGTACTAAATCCATCGTCACTGGAGTCCATTTTTGTGAAGTCAGTGTCGATGGACGTGCGCTCAGCTGAGTCATTAGCGCTGTCCAAACTGCCATGACTGACTGTGTCAAGATCACTGCCGTCTGAAAGGAGGAGGAGAGAGGGGGAGAGAGGCTGAATAAATGACAGAGAACCAACGGGATTATGAAACCAGAGCCCAGCTCATGCGAGATCAATGTTTAAACTCTCAATGCACTGTGGTGTAATCGTTATCATCCTCTGCAGAGCTGCTGGAATGTTCTGTATGCCACATAGCTGTCATCATGATTGAATGCCACCCGACGTAGAAAGATGTTATTTTTGACTCAAAGGAGAACAAAACTAAGCCCGAATGAGCTGTGCTAATTTACATTATTTACTCATGTAAATGTATTCATTTACATTAACTGTAAACTCACAGAAGAGCTTCACTGGACTAAATGAAGGATGAACCCGCCAACGTGAGTACCGGTACAGTATATGGGGTAAAGCACCATGTTTTTATTAGAGCCCCTCAAACGACGTGTCATTATGGTAATAAGAGTCTCTTCGGGACGTTGTGGGAATTGGGGACCGACATCAAGAGCAACCTGTGCGCCGTGATTGCTGGGGAGGAAAACCTCTTCACTCTATTTAATTAGTGTCATTATAGAAATGTGGACTGGGAACAATATGTGCTAGAGGAGGCTCGAGGAAACCTTGTTATAAGAGCAGGAAAAAGCCTTGAAGAAACGACCGCTCCCCCAGGATCCCACTCAATTACATGTGTTCATTAGGAACTACAGTAACCAAGAAAAAAAAATCCACTGTTATCAATCTGTGAGTTTTTTTCTCCAACTGAAAAGTAATTACTGCTGAACTTAATGCAATCACAAACACCTTAAGGCCTGATTAGTCTTGGGTGCAAAGCAACGGGTTCTTGTTTCCTAATCTGTAAGCAGTCACTGTGGAAGTGCATGATATACTTTATTATACTGCCATTAGGCATGGTGGAAGTTAATATGAAACCTTCTGAGCATGTCTAACAACATAAGTGACAACTGAACAGACTCTTTTCTACAGGTTACGAAAACTCTTGTTTGGAGCACTAGTGTGCACGGAAGCATTCAGGACCTGGAGTTAATTTACTGTTTTCAAGGTGACCAGTGTTTATGGACGTATTGCAATGACTCCTGTGGTACCAGCCAAAATGATCCTTAAAATTAGGGGCTATTAGAAAAAGTGAAAAGTTACAGCTCTTACCTGAAAGCTGGGGATCTCTGTGTGGAGTCTGCTGTTTTTTCCCTGCTTGCTTGAACTGGAGCACGCCTAGGACCACGTTCCTCAGCTTTCCCCACAGAAAGTAGCCTCCCCTGGTGGTGGAGGGCCAGGTGCTCTCCAACACAGCCTGCAGAAATAAAAATGTTACAATACATACATTTTAAGACTTAAAAGGTAGAGTCAAATCATCCTTTTTGCTTTCTGTTTCTGTTAATGCCAAATAACTCACCTTGTTATAGTACCCGTAGGTGATAGCATTGGGTTGAACTCCAGCCTTCTTCATCTCAAACAGCACCCTGACAGCCAGAACTGGCTGGCTGTACTGTCCACACAGCTGCAGCAGCACACGGTAGCACACCTTGGACAGAAAAGTTTCACATTAAAAACATCCTCAAAATTAACACAAATCTAAATATCTGTATTGTTTTCCAGATTTTTCCTACCTCATCGGGAGCCTGCAGCTTCTTGTCCTGCATCTTCCTCAGCACATCGTAAGCTGTCCGCAGAGCTCGCACCTTCGAGTGGCAGTTGCCCACAAATCCTGGCAGGCAGATAAACCACAGGCCGTAACAGTGGCGCAGCAGACACTTGGACCACATCTGAGGCATAGATGAATAGGTCTTGGCCATCCTCTGAGCTGATTTGATCTCCTGGGATTAAAAAACAAAAAAAAGATCACACGCAGAGATGCTTTATTGCCCTTTAGCAACGAGACCTGAATTCACATTTACACCCGTATATTTGTCCTGTTGAATACGTGTAGCAATAAAATAAGATTAAATTGCAAACATAAATAAGTTAAAATAAGGACAGGGTTTTAACTACTCCTTTGACTGACCTGCTTAGAGCGTCTAAAGATGGCTGTGGGGCTGGCCGGGCTGCTGTGGCGTGAGGCTATGCTTGCTGAGGAAGGGTTTGGCCCCTCCAGCGGCTCCAGAAGCTCAGCATTCAGGACGGGGAACCCAGAATAGCTGCAGAAAACATGTACGCTCACTTACACACAACTCACATAGACACATCAATCCTTGTACAATATATTTGGCCGTGATTTTCCGGAAGCTTGAGCACCAACATAAGCATCCAAAAGCAGCTCAAAATAATCACACAGCCCTGCGGCGGTTGCCAAGAAGTGCACTTGAAGTGCGCGAGACAGAGAAAAATAAAGAAACAGTCGAAAGAAATCGACCTGCAGTGTGGTACCTGTAGCGCAGAGGATGTTCCTCTCCCTGCGGTAGAGGAGGCAGCTCTGGTGGGTTGATATAGACCGTGTGCTCACTGCGGTGGGATTCATCCAGTTCAATTAGTCTGGTGTCCTCCGGCCGTTCACTGTCCATCTGGTTTGCAGGAGAAGCACACATTCATCATTATCCCTAATCTTTCCACTTAGCTTTGTTACAAGTACAAATCTATAGGTGTTAATGCTGCCTAGAGGCCCGTGCTCATTTGATACTGTAAGGATCAGATCACATGTGAGGTTCAGTGAGGACAAACACATGTCTGTAATGAGCCCTTCTATATCAGAAATATGGCCTATGCCCCAATTCCGTTTATCTAAAGGCCGCTGCCAAGGCAGAGGCTTGATCCCATGAATCCTCCAAGACTAAATGAATCTAGGCTGCAGTGACCTGGACAAAATTGATGCCACGTCGCTCAGGGGACATGGAACCATTTAACTGTACAGCTTTGGCAGCACCACTTGATACTAAACTGTCACATTTGTTCATGACTGACTGATCTGCTGTTTGGAGAGAAGTGTTCCCAGCGCCGTTGCCTGCTTCGCTGCAGCAACAACATTAGAAAAGTAGAATTGCAAAAGCATACACGTTGTTTTTTTAGAAGAAACTCAACACTGAATAGCTGAGAGATCATAAACAAGGACTGCTATGTTGTGAAGTCACTGGGCTTTCATGTATCGATTACCAGCTCATCTCTGGCATGAGTTTCACCAAAACATTAATATTATGTCACCAGCTCAATAGTCCCCCAGTGGTACTGTGTTACAGGGTTTGTTCCACTCATTTGAGTGGATGATTCAGTCAACCGACTCTCACTGACCCGCTTGCCCTCGCTTCGATTCTGCTCCGTGTTTCTCGGCTTGTTGCCCTTCCTCTTACACCCAAGAGCTCTTTCTCAATCACGCAATTGTTGTCAACCTCAGCAGCAATGACGCTGAATGAATCAATGCTTCCACTTCTCAGTAATAACCGCAATGACCATTAATACAGGAGTTCCTACTGTTCGTGCAGGATGTAAACTTCCTGATTGCACAAGTTTGCAAGCACACATAGAT
>JASGAT010382880.1:18764-33495 GCA_030220025.1 Chelon auratus
GTTTTGTCCTTTTTTTTTTTTGCAAGTGCAACAAAACAAGTTGACAGGTTGTATTCATAAAAGCTGTCAAATCGGCAAATAATTACCGCGAACTAACAACGAACACAAGTTGCCCACGTCCCATAGGATTTCAACAAAGACTCAGAGCAGTACAGCAAATAAGGATTAACATCCCCGCCTTTGTCCTTCCTTTATATTATATTCCACAGAGACTACTGAAGTCAGGGAAGCACACAGAGTAATATTAGCAAATGCCAAGCACATATAATTAATCTCATTGTGTCAGGGCTGTAAGAAGGGCCGCTGGGAGAGAGCGGAGCAGTTCTCAGTTCTTTCTAATGACACCTGGTTCAATAATGCAGATTTCTGTCAGCTACACTCGAATTTAAGACCTTTCCTTTGTGCAGCCCCTAATTTAACTCGCTAACATTTGTTCAACAGAATGTACACACACTCACAGTGGAAAACACTTTGTCAAGGAAAGCTGAAGCATTTTGGCTATACCAAGACCTGGATGACTAAGAGCATCCACAGACACTTTAATTAGGATCACACTGGCTCATATATGTCACTACCAGTTAACCACAAAGTAATTCAAGTATAACACAGCCTCTAGTAGCTTACCTTGCTTCCAGTGGTGAATAACTAACAGGCAGGACCCATGACAACAAACAGAGAAGCAGAAAGAGACAACAAAAGGCAGAAAATTAGGGGACAGCAGAACGACCAAAGAGATGACAGAAAAACATTTTTAAAGAGCAGAGAAAATATAGATGACAAAAGCTTGATGCAGTTGTTAATGCGAAGCTCAAGGGATATGTTGAGTGTTAATTACTCTGTTTATTTCTGTTAGTTCCTGTCACTTGCTTGTTAACTCCCCCAAATTAATTGAAGGCCACGATAAGACGGTAACTGAAAGGACAGCATTAATCTTTCCTCTAAGTGGATCTGTTTTTTGCTGAGAACTTCTGCAAACGGGTGGAGTCTGCAGTGAATATCGTTCATTTGTTCCTAACACAGCAAAATGATTGGGCTGATTTGTCTCTGACCCAGAAAATCCATAATAATGATTAGTTGCGTGCCTCACCTTATCCACGCACTCATCAAAGAAAGCCAGGCTGGCGTCTTTATCACTGACAAAGGAGCACTCCTCGATGAAACGGCTGAACATTTGAGTCTTAGTCATGAGAGAGTAAAACCTCTGGTGGGAGCGGTCCCTGCTCTTCAGAAAGCCTGCGAAACAAAACGCGTTACTTAATGACAAGCCTGAAAAATAGGAATGGATATCACTGTCATGATAATAAATCCAGACATTTGCCGTTATGGCATATTTATGGGGTCAGGTTGCAGACTTAGCATTTACGGGAAATAAATACTGCGGTATGAAACAAGTTGTTCTCCACTGCTCCTCTTGCATAAGAGCACACAGATGTGCTAGGACATTGTGCTATTAATCACGGAGGCTTCTCCAGCTTGTCATCCGGGCCTAATTTCCACTGAAGCTTAAGCTAAATCACCGGAGTCATTACAGTGATTTGATGCAACAACTCTGCCCTTAACCCCCTAACCTACACAACACTGAATCACACAGGGCAGGGAAACAATAACTTTGTTTGCATGTTTGCGATCACATAGGCTGAGACTGAAACGCACCTTGGATGTCGAAAAGAGAGCTGGCATCTGTGGTCTTCTCAGACGGGGCTTGGGTGATGGGCAACAGGTAGGAGCGGTAGCCTCGTAGGATGGCTGCCATGAACCGCAGGAAGGCCTCCTGAATCTCCAGCTCTAGAGTGTGGAGGCTTTTTCCGCCGTTAAGCTCGCTGTCAGTCACCGTGTGGTCCATCTGCACGTCTTCACGGCTTAACTGTCCACCTGAGAGCACAAAACATGATTTAGGCACCGTGAGCACGTAAACTACTTGACAGCAAAGAAATGTGTCCTCAACAGAGATATACTGCTTGGATGAAGCATTAACCTCATGGCAGCTAGCTTAGTTCCACTGTAAATCTGCACTGATGTGATTAATATGTACAATAGTGGAGGGGAAACATTCGCAAATGTGGTGAGTGCACAAAACTAAACTTTTGACGCATTTTGATACGGGAAAAGTCAAGGTCCTCAGCAATAATCCTCTTAGGACCATGAACGTCAAATTTCCAAAGCAATCCAATCAATAATTCTTCAGATATTTCAGTCTGGATCAAAGTGATGGAAAGACCAAACGAAAACCAAAAAACTAAAGTTTTAAAAACTGACCCAAAATAGACCATCTGACATTATATTTCCAGTTTAAATGGAAAGTGGCATGATAAAATATCGTAGGTCAATTAATTTGTCTGAATCAAAAAGCTTCTTTTTAGGCAGGGATTTAGTTTCTATCGATGTTTAACCACCACAATGAAAGAAATACATTGTCTGGATTTCACTACAGACAGGATATAATAGATCTTAACACATCCAGACACATGATATGCTGTAATCTGAGAAATGCAATGCTGGGAATCCCAATACTTTTTAAGTATATAAGTGACATAAGGGGAAAGATGAGGAAGGCTGAGTTAACCATTAAGACGTAATTACAAGTCATCAACAAGATCTTCGAGAAGTTGTTTTTGTGTGTCCGGTGTGTTTTCCTGTAAAATTGAGGCCGACTCAGCAGACTCAACTTAAATTATTCATGAAACCACTAAAATGACACAGCAATCAGACCTGACTCACCTTCTGTGAGCTGCTGATGGAGCTTATTCAGGGTATTGAGAAGATGTTTGCAGGCTCTCCTGGGCAAGATTTTCCACGTTAAAGCCTTCTTGTCGTCTTTGCTGAAAGCACACCATATTGTTTTCATTACACTGGAGGGCGGTCAAGAAATATTGCAAAAAGATAGAAAGAGGGAGATGGATTCCCTTCACATCACCACTAACAGCTTAATCTCCTTGCAATAACGCTTTTGAATTGATGTGGGAGACCAGCGGCATCCAAATGGGCTTTTGTGTACATTGAGCATATTTGACATTCCAGCTCCGATCATTACATAAGAGAGGCCCTCGCTGCCAGATATTGATCATCTTTGGAATAACTTTCAGACCAGACCGATAAAATCATGGAGAAAAGAAAAATATCTTTGGCTTAAAATTGGACACGGCTGTCTATCACAGAGCGGTTGCAATCAGAGGTCACTTACTGCGAGATGGTGTTGGTGTCCAGATCCACGCAGCTGATGTCGGCTGGGGGCACGTAGAGGTCAAAGTATCTGGAGTCCATTCCCACGATGAAAGGGCACGGTGCACTTAGCACGTCTGCCAAAGCCAGTGGGCACAGAGGGATGTAAGGGCATGGCCAGTGGAAGGGAAAGATCATCTGAAAAGGAAGAGACACATCCGTCAGCATCATCAACACATACACTGTGTGGAAGAAGGATTAAAGTTAACACTGTAAACACTGAATTAGTCAGCGTTCTATCTTATTTAATTTTCTCTTGGAGATTTTTTTAAGCGTATTTCTTTGAAAAGGAATTCCCCAAACATTTTTACTCCTGATACCCCAGAGGGTCTCCTTTGATGTGAGCTCTGCCTCTTGCCTCATCCACAGTTGGACTTACTTTATAATCACATTAAAGACCACCCTCTTTAGCAGTGTAATCAGGAAAGGTGGACATGAAAAAAAGAAGTTAAGACTTACAGACACAAGGGCCTCGGTAACACTGGTGAGTACAGCTGGTCGCAGGGAATGAACCAGGATCTTGTGCTCTGTGACAGCCAACACAAGCAGGGTGGCTGCATTTTTCGGGCCCAGGTTCAGCAGTAACGTGGAGAGGCTTCCACCGCTGTCGCATGAAAACGCACACAGATAAAGCCAGATTGTTCCGGATTAGGAACGGAGCAAATACAACAGGTTTTCACGGTGTAATTTTGCAATGAATCGATGTTGTTTTACCTAAGAGGCAGTGGAGAGGACACGGGTTGGCTCAGGATCAGGCTGTCATGTGGAGACAGCTGTGAAAGACACAAAGGAGAGAATTAGTGGGTTAGTGCGTCAGTGCATGAATGATTTAGTTTGTGGCTATGGAGTGTTTAAAGGCATTCCCGTCGAGCCAAATAAAGCAGCCATACGGAATTGAAGAGATTTCCTCGCTCATCAAAGTTTAAGCTCACCTGCACTAGGATGCGTGGTCGCTGAATGGAGGGAAATGGCACATTTTGCATGAAGTGAGAGATGTGCCTGTGAATCAAAGATAAAAATAAAAAAATCAATTTGTGTTAGCAACAAGAATAAACCAACTTAAATTCAGCTTCTGACAACATTTGTAAAACTTGCTAACTTTTCAATTGGCACAGCATGTGGTCCAGAGATGGAATATCGATAGAGGAAAGTCAGAAAGCTCCTGAAGGACTGGAAGAAGGGCCAGTGAGAGAGTAAGCAGATGCTCTTGTTGCTGTAAACATTTCTCGTCCCATCGGATCCAAGATCAGAGCTTGGCAGGCCGAGCTGTGAGCGCTGGCGCTCAGACAGGTTCTCCTCTGAGTAGGGCTCGTAGAACTGGATGGCTGCTCCGTACACCTGCACACAGAGGGGTCGCTATGTAAGAGTGATCATCAGCATAAAGACTGTCCAGTACATGACAAGGAGGCAAACTTTACTAAGACAAACTCTACAGTGGCCTTTGAAAGAATATGTTCAGGTAAGATGCTGTGGCAGCTTCAGGAGAGGGTGTTCATCATGATAAAATAGCTATATCAGACTCCTTTGAAGATTCTTCTCCCAGATAAATAAACTAATCATTCCAGGCATGAAGTGCCAAGAGACCAGCCTGCAGACTAAAGGTTCCAGGAAAGAGGAAGAGAGCACCGAGGCGCACAGCGTTTCAAACCTGCGCACCAGTGGAAGTGGTGCATGGGCCATCCATTATTCAAAAGATGAGCTTTCATGCTGCATTGCTTTCAAAGGCTAACAACCTTTTAGTATTCCAAACTCAGCAGCGAGACTATTTTTGATTCCAGCCAGAGTTTAGAAGTTGATTGTCTGGCATTCTTAAAACTACTACTGCAGTTCATCACCAAACTAATCCGTAAGGGATCCTAATGCGCAGTGAGAAAACGTACGGTATTGTATTGTATTAAAGAGCACAAAAAAAAGTTAAGCGATGGTGACGTAAATGAAACTTAGCCAGACTCTGAAGGGAGTGGTGCTTTTCTTGGCATTGTCAGTATGTGAGTTTGACAAAGGACATATAAATGTAAGTGAAATATACAACAACAACAAAAAAAAATTTACGAGAAAGGGACAAGGTTATAGGTGACAGTAATGGAAGTCTGTGGTTCTACCTTTTCTCCAGAGGCCCCCGTTAGTACAAATGTGGAAAAAACTGGCAGGGAGTGTTTGGTGTGTGCTGGCCAGCACTCGATCATTGCCCCCATGGGAAGGCAGAACATAGGCACTGACTCGGGCAGTGGGAAGGACTCGTAGTCCTCTTCGGGATACCGACACAACAGACCTGTGCACAAAAACGCACAACCGCCAAACATAAAGATATTGGTAGTTACAGACACATGTCTACAACCAAATGCCTTCTTCTGTTCTTTTCACTAAAACAAATCGTGCACTATAGTTTACCTGCTTTGTAGGCAATGGCATTGGCTTTAGCCAGAGACTTCTTATAACAAAGGTAGACTGAGGATCCCCACTGAAATATGGAGAAAGACCATCACAGGTCAGTGAAAAGCTGCAATACTTGTACAGACATGTTTAAATAATACATGTGAATACTTTTTAGAGCTCTGTCTCACCATGCTGCTGTTGAGGTTCTTGTCCACCTTGCAGAAGGTGTGAGGGGGCGTCTCCCCCTTGCCGGGAATGATGATGCAGACATCAGTGACAGCCAGCGAAGTGTGGGGCTGGCTCTTTGGAGCGCGGCGGTAGGTGATGTAGATGCGTTGGGAGGACGAGTTGCTGATGTTGGCAGGGCGACCTGAGGGCGTGGTCTGGACGATGTGACAGCCAGGCTTCAGCTTCTCTTTCCATTCGTACAGGATCCTAAAACACAAGCCAGTGTTAGACGTTTTCACATGACACATTTAAAAACTTAGTGAAAATATTCACTGAAGAGTTGTCACACTAGAGGATATGTTTAAGAGCAGATTACAGTGACCCTAAGCAGAGAGGTGATTAGTGGGGCTGGGTTAGTATAGGGTCAATGAGTGAGGATTACTTCTTACCCAAGATCCGTCAGCGGAGGCTTATCTCTGCCTCGCTTGAAGCACAAAAAGATCTGTGGGCCCCTGAGGCTGGCTCCATTGAGCTCTGCGGAGAGGCCAGAGGGGGTGCTTTCCACACAAGTGAAGCCCGGGGGCACCTCTTCACCTAGGGAGCGGATCACCACAGCAACGTCGGTGATGGGGGCTTTGGGTTTCACTGATTTGGGACCGGCATCATCAAAGTGTAGATCCTCCTCAAGGGGCTTGGATGAGTCGGTGAGGCCGGCAACCACAAAGTAGTCGGCTACACGAGGCCCTTTATCCTCCATCATTTCCCATTCCCACTCTGCCGGAAGGTAGAGAAGGGGAGAGGGTTTCCATTATACATTTTCATCATATTTCAAATGGACTCTTTAAACAAGTGGAAAATGGGGTTTTGCCACCAGGAAACAACGTGGCTCCAAATTCCCTCCGTTGCATTAATTGTTTTTTTTTTCTGCTCCAGTTCTTGCATGACACATGGTAATAGAGACAGAACGCAGCAAGTAAAATAAAGACATACATTACAAATACATGATACACGAGAAACAACAACATGTAATGAGAGCATCTGGAAGCGTTTAACATGCATTCCTGTCTGCAAAAACACGATATTTCACCGAGAAACATAGGAGGGGTTAAGACCAGTGACCTCGCAATATGCCATGACTGATTACGTAAAATAAAACACATGCCGCTGTGGAGGAAAAACACGGGAGGGGAGTAAAAGAACCAGAACTGCAACTGAACAGAAACGGAGGTCGGGTTCATTGTTGTGCAGCTTTTTTCTGAGCTCTCAGCGAAGTAATGTTCAGACGGCGTTTATTCCGGGCTCGACAATGTCGTGAAAGGGAAAGGAATAGCGAGAGCGCTTCTGAATCAGCTTGTTATGGCTTTATCACAAAGCATGGAACCCTGGAAGCCCTCTCAGCGCTCCAACAGCTTATTGTGCTCCAGCTGAAGAGCCTGTTTTATCTCTCTCAGCAGTTCTTCCACACTCACTAGCAAACTGATAAACAGCTGCCTGTTATTTCCCCCACTGGAATACGTGGAATTAAGCATAAAGTTATCCCCCTCCTTTGAACTGGATGTGTCACTGGCATGAACTGTGACTATATCTCGCCTACTTAGGACTTTGGTTTCCACTGGCTTTAAAGCTAAGGGCCCTGTTTGTTGTTCCTCCCCGTGGCTGTGTGACGGGACACACAGCAAAGCAGTCCACAGGGTTAGTGGGTGACAGTGACTGCTTACATGAAAACATGGAAAATCTAAGATAATCTACAGCAGCAAGCACACAAGAGCCACCCGAGATCAGATTTAGATTTAGGTGTATGACAGAGTCCTGAATTTATAACAAAACATCATGAAATCCATTTAAACCAGTTCACTAACAGAATGAAGTTTGTGTTTCATAAACCTGTTTGTCTCACACATTGGTAAGATGGAGTTTATAAATTATAACTCATCATCGCAAGGTTGCCCCCGGCCTTACAGTCTTTTAATCTACATTTGTTTGTTCCCAATGTTCCCTCGGTAGCTGGTGGCTGTTTTGATGGAAGTTATTTGTGATCTACAGTGTCGAGCCTTATGGGTGTGCTCGATGACTCAGCAGCCAAACAGCAGCAGCAAGTTTTCATCTTTTTCTGATCTCCCTCAAATACGGATTATATTATCAACAGGAGATTATATTAATGTCAGAAACACGTAAAGATGCTTCACAGTATCTGTTATGATGGATGTTTGGCTTCTCGAAATGATTCAAATCGAGGATCACGAGTTGTACATTTGATTTCTGGAGAAACAAATGGTGCCAAATGTCACATCTTCTCAAGACGTGCTCTCATTTTCACTGTAAATATGTCATTCCTTGTCATAACAGGAAAAGCACATGTGTCTTAGTTATGGCTGCAGTCCGCTGAGGGGAAGTCCTGTTGTGTGTTCTGGCTCACTGTCATGGTTTACTAAGACACATAATGGCCATCATCACTGTACATGAGCTTTTCCTCCTGTAACAGCTTAAAATCTCCACAGAGAAACAGACTAATTGGTTTATATCTTAAGTTGTCACTTAACTGAAAAACTTTTAATTTCTACCATGAAGAACTTGACTACTTTGTTTCTGTATCTGATGGATTTTATTATTCTTTCTGGTAGAAGAAGAGTTTTGCACACCTACCGGAGAACCAGCAGAGCTCCTCAGACACAGGCTGATCGTCAATTATCATCATCAAATAAGGCCAATGTACTACTCAGATAGTTTAGTAGAGGGCCACAATTCTTTGCAATGTCACTATAAGAGCGTCTACCAGGCTGCCCATGATGGAGATGAAGACATTAACATGAAAAAATAAATCCTTTGTCATCTGTGTTTACAATTAATTTCATCTAATGATATAACAGGCCAAAGGCCAAAATGATTCTGCTCAACGGATCCTCCTCTTTTCTGTTGTGATTCAACACTTAAGCCCGTCAGTAATACTCTCTGTAGGTATGGCTTGAACGCGGCTAAACACGCAGCTGATAGCATGGCAGATGTGTCGTATAATACTTGGAAGGTTCGGGATTAAATATAGATGTAATCTCCAGCCCCAGCTACCACGGCATCCACTGCGTCTGTTCCTCCTATCGCTCCCCCTCAACAGGAAGCGGAGGACTAAAATTATATCTAATCCTCTCCATAGCAACAACATTAAAACTGAGCAGCGAAATGTCGATTTCATTCTGATGCTGACGCAATCCAGGAACATTGTTCACCTTTAATCAGAGCAACATCAAGTAATTAGCCGTTCTGACTAACTGGCTGTGTCATTATCACAGATGTATTCTACGTTCTGTTGGTTCACCTCATTAAAACGAATGATAAAATAAATGTTATTCTTGTTGACCTGAAAACGGCTTCATCTCCTCTCACTCAACAGGCCTGTCCCCAGTGTTTGTCCTAGAAAAGTTTTTTTCCTCATTTGCACACTTATTTTTTCCACGTTCGATTCGGCTGGGTGCTGGATTGGAAAGGTTTTTATCCTTCTGTCCTCCATGAGCCAAAGTTTGAGTTTGTTTTGACTTTGATTGTTCAGTCTATCAAGTTCTCCTTTGAGACAAAAAGAAAATAAATATATATATATACATTAACTAGTCTGACCCGATCACACATGACATTTTATTTTCTCAAATATCCTTTTACTTGCTCTCTTATTGCAGTCTGCGTGTCTAGTGTGAGCTCAAGAGTGGAAGTGAGTGACTCATGATCTCCCCAGAAACTGCAATCTGTTCATTCACCGCAGTTTTCTTCATGATCACAGGACAAATAAGGACATGGCGGATTTCCTCTTCTTGCTAACAACCTAACTTCCCTATTTGTGTCCACTATTGCTGTGGTGAGTCACCTACAACTGTCAGAAATGCATTAATTCCTTAACCACTTGTGCCGTAATGTTTCCAGCAGGCACAAACATTGTTTCACACTTTGTCTGCGAGCATCACATCTTGCTCTGCTACTGCCAGTGCTTCATTTCTAACATACCTTTATGTCCTCATTGTAAACACGTTTTAATGGTAGTTTAAGCTGTTTGATATTTGGCAACTTGTAGTTTTAACTAGAAACTAAAATTAGATTTTAACATCCGCCAAAGGTTTTTTTAGGCTCAGTTTGACAAATATTGTGTTATTTTCAGCAAACCTTTGAGAAAGACATCATTAAATTCAGTTTGGAAGTTACAAAGTCTTTCTTTACGTGAAATTACTTCAATGTCCCCGTCCTATTTTGTGTCAGGAATATTTCATCAAATGTTTTCACACCATTAAACTCGATCCTCCCTCCATGCCCTATGCGATCTTATGATGTGAAACGGGCTTTGCAACTTTTGCCTTGAGTGTTGGTGTAATTGCAGCCCCAGAGACAGAGACAGAGGCAGGCTGCTGGACAGTCAGTGCAGGCTGTGCACGGATTAGAGGGCTGCGTTAACAGCAGGGGGGAGGGCAGGGAGGATGGGCAGTGTTGATCTGAGAGGGCACCACCACAACATTTCACTCAGCATCTGTTCCCTCTTAGCCATGAAGGCAAACCTTCACCCTCGTCGTCCATTTGCATTCCTTACGTTTGACAGAGTGGGGGGGTACAGTGCCTGGTTGATGAGGAAACCACACACGCCCAAGATAAACAGAGCAGAAAGATGAAGGAGACACACTCTGAGGTGGTGGTGGGGCTGGAAATTAAGGCTAAGAGCCCTGAATGATAAGCTTGCAAAGCTTGCCTCACGTGCAGAGGGGATATCTGGTTGACCATGCAGCAAGAAAACGATCCTTTTGAAAAAAATACAACTGACCACGGCGACATGTACTCTCTGTGCCCACATCCGAAGAAGCCATCTTATGGAGCATCTACAGGGGATGCAATGAAATATGCCTCCATATGACTATACCCTACTATAACCAATGGGCGCACTGTACACACACAGGGAGCAATGCTCAACGTAGAGCATTCAATTATTTTGGAAATGCACATAGATAATCCGTAACCTAACCTATCTCATATCGCGTCGGTTAATTGCAGCCAACAAACCAATATTGAAATTATAATTGAAGGGATACACTGACACCAAAAGGTAATCATCAGTTCTTCTCGTAATAATGAAAAATAGCACCACAAATATATTAATAATAAAGAGCGAATGTGTGTGTTATTAATCTGAATAGTAAAAGAAGAAGAATCTACTCACATCACGACGACTGAAAGATGATCTGTCGAATATTGAGTGCACGTCGAAATAAACCTCAGAGCTTCTGCAGAGAGAACAGACGCTTGTTCCTCTGCGTGTTTCTTCTGTTTTTTTTTTTTTTTGTTATTGTTGTTGTATTTTTTTTGCCCGTATCAATTTAAATTTCTTATTGTTTGTTGTTTTAAAATAAAAATAATTCTCGGTGGGCTGGACAGGTCTGAATAGACGATGTAGTCCCGAGCAGCGCTTTATCCAGACCTGGTCACGTGACTGATTACAACCCTCACCGACGTCACTGATGACAGCCGTGACAGAAGAACAACGTCTGAGGTCTGAAGAAAGCTCTGGTGCTGAAATATACACACTTACACAACTGAGACACTACTTTGTGTATAATAATTATCATTATTTACGTTCGCTCTTATTTAACTGTTAGTATTTATAATAGTTAAATACATTAACTATTATTATTTCTTACTTTATTAGTATCAATAATAACAATAGGGACTATTATTATCACATTAATAATAATGCTATTAATACTATATCATTTTATTTTAGTCTGTGGCCAAGATTTTAATTCACTCATAGGTTATAAACTGGATGGACCAAACCCATTACATTAATAATATGTAATATATGTCATTATATTATATTTTAGTGTGCACATGTGACTAAATTCCCACAAAGAGACCTAACACCTTGTTTGATTTAGTAAGAAAATAATCAACTTGTTCATGTTCAGTAAAGAGTGTATCAATATGGTATAAATATGCTAATAATTATGTTAGTATATGCTTCCTGAGAAAATTACCATATCCCGGACAACATGATGCTTTGGACAAGAAATATTATTAGTATTTACACAGACCACAAGTACAGCCTTGTTCGGCCCTTGTGGAATCCCCATCATTACTCACTTTTCACATGAAGTAAGATACTATATGACATGTTACGAGAATTGATAGTGAAAGTATTTTTTCTTTGTCAGCCAACAGTAGACACTGAAATAAACCAAACCCAAGTAAATATATGCAGAACAAAAAACAACATAACTGATCTTCCTCTGGGATTCAGGTTATCTGTCAGCAGCAGTCGCTACAAACAAATTCAGAAAGTCTCAGGGTTTGAGAGACTGAGCTGACGCAGGAAACACGGCTGCTGTCCTGCCCTCTACTGCCCTTCTGTGGTGATTAACAACACATGCAGTTAAGTGGAAATTCTCATATGACCATATCTTAATACCGGAAGCTCACATAGAGTTTACAGTAAATGGACTCCATTTTCAGATATCTTGCTGTGTCATCTTTGATGTTGTAACTGTTATTTCTATAATAATGTTATCAACACTGTATTGACAGCTGTGTGGTATAGCAGGCCATTAAATTAGCATTAGTAATTCATTAATAAATGGGAAAAAAAATGGATTTGTGGATGGATGTGCTACTACCTTTACAGAGATGTAACCAGATTCACCAATCTGGTGAAGTTGAATAATTGAACATTTGTCCCATTTGAGCAGAGAACCTCTGATTGGATAAAAAGAAAAAGAAATATATGAATCTACCAGGGTGTCATCAATGACAGCTTGAATGCTCAAAGTGGATGGTGTAACTCAGTAGCAGCAGACAGAGGCTGGGTTTTCATTCGTCTCTGTGAGACTGAATCACAAGCAGACTGAAAGCCGCCGACTGCATTCCAGGATATCTGAAATAGAAACAATCACCTGCCTTCCTCCGAGACTCCCATCACACAGAGATGGTGCCTGTTATTTCAGATTTACAGGCAATCATAGTGAAACCAGATACAGATTTAGAAAGTCACCTTCAGGTCTTCATTTGTTTGGGTTTTAAAGGTGCTTGTCCACCAAATTATATGCTGTCACAAGTTTGTGTATGGATTAATTGACATACATACGTCTGCATTAGCAAACAGCAGTCGTGTTTAAATGTAGTTTTCCTCTCCTACAATATTCAAGATAATTAAACAAATATTTGTGTGACTGAATATATATGATTTTGCAATTAAAGATCACACTTGGAGTTACTGACTATTGTGTAAGGAGTCATGATCTTATTACATTTCTCTTATCCTTCTTGAAACTTAACCATGAAACAGTGAAGTCATAGTGCATCTGCAGAAACATTAATCTGTACCACTGACATCACATGACATGTTTTGATCTCAGTGCATAGCTCAGTACGAGCTCAGGAGCTTTACATCAAAAACAGAGCAGTAAACGTCTGTGGTTATGAAATAACAATGAGGATGAAAATAACTGCAATACTGCGGTTGTCAAAAGGACATATTCACTGCAAAAAAAAGAGAAAGAAAAAATATATCTTTGAAGGTAGTTATATCTCTATTCGTTTTTTTTACATGTTCTGAACCAAAAAGATCCACTTCAGAATAGTGTTCACAGATTTCACACTTTCTTGTTTAACTCTTATCTCTATTTTGAAGATTTTTCAGATCTTTTGCAAGATACAAGTTGTGATTATTGTCACTTCCGCAAAAGGTTAATTAAAACACACAGAGGTGTGAAATTGTGTGAAAAGGGATGTATAAACAGGAGACATACAAGTGGATTTCGACTGTGTATTGAATCAACACTCTTAATGATATCAGTACAGATGACTGCAAGTAGAAATGTTTACGTGTATTATCCATAACCTGATTCATTAAAAGACATATAAAAAGAAAAACCTTTAACTTTTGAACTATAGCTTTGTCCCGTGTTTAAATTTCTGCTCTGGAGAAGGGTTTAGATTAGCATAAATTTAACCTGGTAATACGTAATTTGCATATTTAGACAGGTCTTTTCAGGAAACGGTAATGTAAAAACTCTTAATGTAGAAGATTATATATTTGTAGCCTTTTTTTTACCTTATTCGTCCGTGATGTCAAAACTTACTTTCAGGGTCATATATTCTGTGTTGTGGCAAAACATTTGACGTTTGATAACATGACATTGTAATCGCGTCACACTGCAAAAGTTAGGTCCCACCGAGATTTGAACTCGGATCGCTGGATTCAGAGTCCAGAGTGCTAACCATTACACCATGGAACCACGTGACCAAGACCTTCGAGATAGAATAATAACTCATCTATCGATCTTGTTTTCAGGGTAGCAGGTAGTTATGGATAATCAGCACACACTTTATAACATAGACTGTCTATGCTTTATAACAATAGAAACCTGATTCTCACTTTTGAATCGTTTCTTCAACCACATTTTCGACTAGCCTGCCTCCTTGTGTCCACAAGCAGGTATTGCAGGGTTTAGAGGGACTTGGTTTGAATTAGTATTTGCATAGTGAGGCCACTGTATATCCTTTCGTGACAGTAATAAAAATACTGTGCAAGGATATCTAAATCTGTTATATCTGCAGTATGGCCATGGCCAGACAGTGGCCTTGTGGTCCAAAGCATTCAAACATAGCTGAATCTCACACATACAAATCTAGAAAGTCAATTTACCACTCTTTGACAATGTCATATTTTGTATCTCAGTGTATTTACCTTTAAAGTTTTAAAGTAAACATAGCTGAATACCATATCACTCTTTCTACAAATAGAATTTGCACAAACTAAATAAAACTGATGACTTCATATTCAAATTTACTACCAGCTTGAAGTACCCTTTAATTTCCATCCATATAAATATAGAAATATACATCTATAATACAAAAGCCACACAACAATAAAGTCTTTCAAGTAGATGCTTACTCTGCTACATGTGGTGACTGTGATTTTCATTCATTTTTTCCCATTTGTAGCTCTCAT